>JAKCOX010000087.1:2403109-2529388 GCA_022605575.1 Laterallus jamaicensis coturniculus | reverse complement strand
ATCTCATTTCTCAAAATTCCCCAATTCTCCCAAAATTATATTTCTCAAAAGTCCCATAATTCTCCCCAAAAATCACATTTTTTAAATTCTCTTAATACTCCTGAAAAAATCACATGTTTCAAATTTCCTCAAATTCTTTAAAAAAACCTCATTTCTCAAAATTCCCCAAATTCTACCCAAAAATCACATTTCTCAAAATTCTCCAAATACTCCCGAAAAAATCACATTTCTCAAAATTCCCCAAATTCTCCCCAAAAATCACATTTCTCAAAATTCCCCAAATTCTCCCCAAAATCACATTTCTCAAAATTCCCCAAATTCTCCCCTAAAATAAATTTTCTCAAAATTAACCAAATTCTCCCCAAAAATCACTTTCTCAAAATTCCCCAAATTCTCAAAAAATATATTTCTCAAATATCCCTTAATTCTCCCCAAAAATCACATTTTTTAAAATTCTCTTAATACTCTTGAAAAAATCACATTTTTCAAATTTCCTCAAATTCTTTAAAAAAACCTCATTTTTCAAAATTCCCCAAATTCTCCCCCAAATAACATTTCTCAAATTTCCCTAAATTCTCCCCAAAAATCACATTTCTCAAAATTCACCAAATTCTCCCGAAAAATCTCATTTCCCTAAATTCCCCAAATTCTCCCAAAAAAATCAAATTTCTCAGGATTTCCCAAATTCTTCGCAAAAATCACATTACTCAAAATTCCCCAATTTCCCCTCAAAAATCAAATTTACCAAAATTAGCCAAATTCTCCCCCAAAAAATCACAGTTCTCAATATTCGCCAAGTTCTCCCCAAAATTTAAATTTCTCAATACTCCCCAAATTCTCCCCAAAAATCACGTTTCCTCAAATTCCCCAAATTCTCCACAAAAAATCACATTTCTCAAAACATATAAAATTCTCCCCAGAAATCAATTTTCTCAAATTCCCAAATTCTCCTGTAAAAAAATCATTTCTCAAAATTCCCCAAATTATCCCCAAAAATAAAATTTCTCAAAGTTCTCCCAAATTATCCCCAGAAATCACGTTTCTCACATTTAAAAAAATTCTCCCCAAAAATCAAATTTCTCAAAATTCCCCAAATTCTCCCCCAAAAATCACATTTTTCAAAATTCCCAAAATTTTCCCCGAAAAATCGCATTTCTCAAAATTCTAATACTACTCAAAAAATCACATTTCTAAATTTCCCAAATACTTCTAAAAATTACATTTCTCAAAATTCTCCAAATTATCCCCAAAAATCACATTTCTAAAATTTCCCTACAATCTCCCCCCAAAATCACATTTCTCAAAATTCCCCAAATTCTCCCCAAAAATCACATTTTTCAAATTCCCAAAATTCTCCCCAAAATTCAAATTTCTCAAAATTCCCCAATTCTCCCCAAAAATCACGTCTCAAAACTCCCCAAATTCTCCCCAAAAATCACGTTTCTCAATATTCTCCCAATTCTCCACGAAAATCACAATCTCAAAATTCCCCAAATTCTCTCCAAATCACATTTTTCAAATTTCCCAAATTCTCCCCCAAAATCAATTTCTCAAATTCCCCAAATTATCCCCAAAAATAAATTTCTCAAAGTTCCCCAAATTATCCCCAGAAATCTCGTATCTCACATTTAAAAAATTCTCCCCAAAAATCAAATTTCTCAATATTCTCCAAATTTTCCTCCAAAATCACATTTTTCAAAATTCCTAAAATTTTCCCTAAAAATCGCATTTCTCAAAATTCTAATACTCCCCCAAAAAATCAAATTTCTCATAGTTTTTAAATACTCTTAAAACATTACCTGTAAGAATTCCCCAATTATCCCCAAAAATCACATTCTAAAATTCCCTACCATCTCCCCCAAAAATCACATTCCACAAATTCCCCCAAATCACCCCAAAAATCACATTTTTCAAATTACCCAAAATCTCCCCCAAAATCAAATTCCAAAATCCCCCCAAATTCTCCCCAAAATCACGTCTCAAAACTCCCCCAAATTCTCCCCCAAAATAAATTTCTCAAAGTTCCCCAAATTATCCCCAGAAATCTCGTATCTCACTTTAAAAAATTCTCCCCAAAAATCAAATTTCTCAAATTTCCCAAATACTCCTTAATTTATTTTTTTCAAGAGATATGTGGAATTCTGAAAAATTTTATTTTGGGGAGAATTCGAGGAGTTTTGAGAAATGTGATTTTTAGGGAGAATTTGCGGAATTATGAGAAAATTCTTTTTTTGAAGTGTATTGGAGAATTTTGAGAAATTTGATATTGGGGGAAATTTTTTGGAATTTGAGATATGTGATTATTGGGGAGAATTTGGGGAATTTTGAGAAATTGATTTTTGCGAGAGAATTTATGGCATTTGGGGAAATTTGATTTTTGGGCAGAATTTGGGGATTTTGAGAAATTTGATTTATGGAGAGAATTTGGGGAAAATTGAGATATCTGATTTTTAAGTGAATTTAGGGAATTTTGAGACATTTTATTTTTTGGGTGGAGAATATTAAAAGTTTTGAAAAATGTGATTTTTGTGGGAATTTAGGGAATTTGATCAACTTGATTTTTAGGGGGAGAATTTGGGAATTTTGAGAAATGAGATTTCTATCAGGAGAATTTAGGGAATTTTGAGAATTGTGAAGGTTTTGGGAGATTTGGGGCAATTTGAGAAAAGTGATTTTTTGGGGAGAATTTGGGGAATTTTGAGAAATGTGATTTTTGGGGAGAATAGAGATTTGAGACATTTTATTTTTGGGAGAGAATTTATGGAATTATGAGGAGTTTCATTTTTGGAAGAGTATTTGGAGAATTTTGAGAAATTTAATTTTTGGGGAGAATTGTGGAATTTTGAGACATGTGATTTTTAGGAGAGAATTTGGGGAATTTTGAGTAACTTGATATTGGGGAGAATTTGGGGAGATTTGAGAAATGTGATTTTTGGGGAAAATTTTGGGAAATTTGAGAAATGTGATTTTTGAGGAGAATTTGGGGGAATTTTGAGAAATGTGATTTTTGGAGTGAATTTGGGTAATTTTGAGAAATGTGATTTTTTTCAAGAGAATTTGAGGGAATTTTGAGAAATGTTATTTTTGGGGAGACATTTGGGGGAATTTTGAGAAATTTTATTTTTGGGGAGAATTTGGGGAATTTTTGAAAAATGTGATTTTTGGGGGAGAATTTGGGAGTTTTGAGAAATGTGATTTTTAGGAAGACTTTGGGGAATTTTTAGAAATTTGATTTTTTGAGAATTTGGGGAAGTTTGAGAAATGTGATTTTTTCAGGAGAATTTGAGGAATTTGAGAAATGTGAGATTTTTAGGCAGAATTTAGAGAATTCGAGACATGTGATTTTTGGGGAGAATTTGAGAAATTTTGAGAAATGTGATTTTTTGGGGTGAATTTTTAGGAAATTTTTAGAAATTTTTTTTTTCAGGAGAATTTGTGGAATTCTCAAAAATTTGATTTTTGGAGAGAATTTGGGTTTTATTGAGAAATGTGATTTTTAGCAATAATTTGGGGAATTTTGAGAAATTTGATTTTTTTGAGAATTTTGGGAAGTTTGAAAAATGTGATTTTTTTCAGAGGAACTCGAGGAATTTTGAGAAATGTGATTTTTGGGGGAGAATTTGGGGAATTATGAGAAAATTCATTTTTTGAAGAGTATTTGGGGAATTTTGAGAAATTTGATTTTGGGGAAAATTTTGGGAAATTGAGATATGTTATTTTTGGGGAGAATTTGGGGAATTTTGAGAAATTGGATTTTGGGATGGAATTTGGGGAATTTTGAGAAATTTGATTTTTGAAGAGAATTTGGGGAATTTTGAGAAATGTGATGGTTTGGGGAGAATTTTGGAACTTGCTGGGGAGAAGGGCTCTGAAGCGGACTCTTCGTCGAGGGACCCCTCTCTGCAAGCTGCATCCCCCGGGCATAGATCACCGTGGGAAACTAACTTAGAGCACCGAAGATCAGAAGGAGAGAGGCAGCGGGCGCACCCATCAGTGGTCGTTAGCCCCCATCAGCTGCCATTGTTCCTCCCTTGCACTGCCACAGTGGTGGTGACTCATCGAGGGCGGAGCTAGGGGCGACGGCAATTATCCCTCCCCAGTCAAGAGGGGCCTCTGGGAGCGCCAGCGACCAGGAGCGCTGCGAACAGGACGGGCAAACAGGGCGTGGCACGTCAGAAGGGCGTGGCACGGCAGTTTGCACGGCAGTTCGCGTGGGCAGGGCGAGCGGGCCGGGCGAGCCTTCCCTCCCAGCTCAGAGGGGAAATTGAGCACACCAGCTCAGAGAACACAGGTTGAGCCAAGGGTTCCCTGGTTTGGTTTTGGTGGTGGTTTTTTGTTTGTTTTTTTTTTTGTTTTTTTTTTTCACAGATATTTGAACCATGGTGTCTACCAGGCGGAGACCATCCCCCTACAAATTGGGGCAACCCCAATGAGGGACGTGGCTAGGGATGCCTCGGTCCAGGTCACTGGCTGCAGGGAATGTCTGAGTCTACTGCTGCCAAGGGAAAGAGGCAAGGGCCTCACCTGTGTGAGGTGTGAGCAGGTGGATGACCTCCTCTGCTTAGTTGCTAGGCTAGAGGATGAGCTTGCGAGGGTAAAAGCCACCCGGGAAAGGGAGCGTGAAGAGCTCAAAAGGCTGAAAGCCATTCGGGAAAGGGAGCGTGAAGAGCTTGAAAGGCTGAAAGCCATTCGGGAAAGGATCGAGAAGAGCTCGAAAGGCTGAAAGCCATTCGAGAATGCGAGATGGAAATTGACTGGTGGAGTAGCTCCCTGGCATCCAAGAGGAAAGAGTGCCAGGAAGATTCCACGCTACTGAAGGCGGTCCCCCTGCCCTGCCCTAGCCAGGTAAATGGGAGCAACCCACACCCTGAGGAGGGCTGGAAGGTAGTCCCTACTCGCTGCCGTAGACACTCCCCCTGCCTCCCTACCCCACCCCCTCAGGTCCCCATAAGCAACAGATATGGGGCCCTGGGAGTTGAAGGTGAGGTATGTGAGGAGACGAATACAATCCCTCTACCTCAGAGGAAGCAAAAGCCCGAGCAGGAGAGTATCTGCACGCCTTGTGACGGCCTCAGAAAAGCGAGTAAGAAGAGTAGTTGTAGTTGGGGATTCCCTCCTTAGTGGGACGGAGGGCCCCATATGCAGACCAGACCCTACACGTAGGGAGGTGTGCTGCCTTCCTGGTGCCAGGATCAGGGATATTACCAGAAGGCTCCCAGGGCTGGTTAGTCCCTCTGATTATTATCCACTCTTGATAGTTCAAGCAGGTAAAGATGCAATCATGAAGTGTAGCCTGCGCACTATCAAGAGTGAATTTCGTGACCTAGGTCGCTTTGTTGGGGGGGTGGGTGCCCAAATAATATTTTCTTCTATTCCCACTTGTGGGAGGTGGGGTTCGGAGCAGGTCAGAAGAACCCATGAATTGAATCAGTGGTTGAAAGGCTGGTGCCTACACAAGAAATTGGGGTTTTTTGACCAAGGGATGGTGTACTCTGCTCCGGACATGAGTACTGCTAATGGGCTTACCTGTCCCATAGAGGAAAGCGGATCCTTGCTCAGGAGATGGCAGGGCTCATTGATAGGGCTTTAAACTAGTTAGGAAGGGGAAGGGGATATTACAAAGGCTGCTGGGGTAAGGCAGATGCTTTGGGAGACACAGCACGAGTTGCTGGGGGAAATAGATAAATGCCAACAGCACAATTGCAGACTTGGGGATGTTGCCTCCACACGAGAGTAGGGGTAACTCTGTGGACTACCCCATGAACTCCTCGGTGGAGCAGTTTTTGCCCACCCCCTATCGAAAATCTCGCAGTGAGCTGTTGGGGATATCTGGATCTGCTGCCCCACTAAAATGCCTATACACAAACGCACGTAGCATGGGGACACAACAAGAAGAACTTGAGATCTTCGTGCGGTCACAGGGCCACGATCTCATTGCGATCACTGAGACGTGGTGGGACAGCCTGGATGACTGGCACGCTACCATGGATGGCTACGTGCTTTTTAGGAAAGATAGACTAGGGAGACGAGGTGGAGGAGTGCTCTTTATGTTAGAGAGCACCTAGAATGTATTGAGCTCCACCTGGGTAGGGATGAACCGTTTGTCGAGAGCTTGTGGGTAAGAATTAAAAGGCAGGCCAGTTTGGGTGACATAGTCGTGGGCGTGTACTACAGGCCCCCTGATCAAGATGAGCGGGTTGATAATGAATTTTATAAGCAATTGGAAGTAGCCTCAGATCGCAGGCGCTGGTCCTTATGGGGGACTTCAACTACCCAGATATTGCTGGGCAAGCAATACGGCCAGTCGTATGCAGTCCAGACAATTTCTGCAGTATATGGAAGACAACTTCCTGATACAGATGGTGCAGGAACCTACTAGGGGAGGGCGGATGCTTGACCTTGTTTTTACTAACAAGGACGGGCTCGTCAGTGAAGTGAAGGTCGGGGGCAGCTTAGGACAAAGCGACCCTGAAATGGTTGAGTTCAGATCCTGAGAGGAAGAGGCAAGCCAAAAAGTAGGATAGCTACCCTGAATTTTGGAAGAGCTAACTTTGATCTCCTCCGAAATCAAATAGGGGCTATCCCATGGGCTGCTCTGTTTGAAGGAATGGGAGCCTGCGAGTGCTGGCTAACATTCAAACAGCACTTCTTCCAAGCGCAGAATAGGTGCATCCCTTTGAGTAAGAAATCGGGAAAGAGAGGAGAAGACCTGCGTGGATAAGCAGGGAACTTATGAGTAAACTCAACAGGAAGCAGACACCCTATAAACTGTGGAAACAGGGTCTGAGATCATGGGATGAATATAAGGATGTGGCCAGGGCCTGTAGGGATGCAACTAGGAGGGCTAAGGCCTGCTTAGAAATTAAGCTGGCAAGGGACATAAAGGACAACAAAAAGAGCTTTTTCAGGTATGTAAATAGTAAAGGATGAGGGATAATGTAGGTCCCTTGTTGAATGAGGCGGGTGTCTTGGTGACGGGAGATGATGAGAAGGTGGAGATACTTAATGCCTTCTTTGCCTCGGTCTTTACTCCGAAGGCTTCTCAGGACTCACAGATCCCAGATGTAAGTAGGAGTGGTTGGGGAACGAGTGGTTGGGGAACGAATGGCTCCCCTCTAGTAGAGGTAGGGGTGGTCCAGGAACGACTCAAAGGAATGGATGCACACAAATCCATGGGCCCGGATGGGATACACCCACGTGTGCTGAGAGAGCTGGCGGAGGTGATTGCGGAGCCGCTCTCTATCATCTTTGACAGATCCTGGACTACAGGAGAAGTGCCTGAAGATTGGAGGATAGCCAATGTCACTCCCGTCTTTAAAAAAGGCAAGAAGGAGGATCCCAGTAACTATAGGCCAGTCAGCCTCACCTCTGTCCCTGGAAAGGTGATGGAACAGCTTGTTTTGGATGCCATCTCCAAACACTGGAAGAGAAGAAGGTCATGAGGAATAGTCAGCATGGATTCACCAAGGGGAGATCGTGCTCGACCAATCTCATAGCCTTCTATGATGTTATACCAACTGGGTGGATGGAGGGAGAGCAGTGGATGTCATCTACCTCGACTTTAGCAAGGCTTTCGATACTGTCTCCCACAACATCCTGATAGAGAAGCTGAGGAAACAAGGGATAGACGAGTGGACAGTGAGGTGGGTTGAGAACTGGCTGTCAGACCGGGCTCAGAGGGTCGTGATCAGTGGAGTAGAATCTGAATGGAGGCCTGTGACTAGCGGTGTTCCCCAGGGCTCAGTGTTGGGTCCAGTCCTGTTTAATATCTTCATTGACGACCTTGATGAGGGAATAGCATCCACCCTCAGCAAGTACGCCGATGATACACAACTGGGAGGAGTGGCTGACACGCAGGAACACTGTGCTGCCATCCAGCGAGACCTGGACAGACTGGAGAGCTGGGCAGGGAGAAATCTAATGAAATTCAACAAAAGCAAGTGTAAGTCTTGCACCTGGGGAGGATAACCGACTGTATCAGTACAGGCTGGGGGATGACCTGTTGGAAAAGAGCTCTATGGAGAAGGACCTGGGGGTCCTGGTTGATGACAGGTTGGCTATGAGCCAGCAGTGTGCCCTGGTGGCCAAGAGAGCCAATGGGATCCTGGGATGCATCAGGAAGAGTGTGTCCAGCAGGTCGAAGGAGGTGATCCTCCCCCTCTACTCTGCATTGGTCAGCCCCACCTGGAATACTGTGTCCAGTTCTGGGCTCCCTGGTATAGAAAAGACAGGGACCTTCTGGAGAGAGTCCAGAGAAGAGCGACAAAGATGATTAGGGGTCTGGAACATCTCCCCTATGAGGAAAGGTTGAGTGAGCTGGGTCTGTTCAGCCTGGAAAAAAGAAGACTTAGGGGGGACCTAATTAGTGTTTACAAGTATCTTAGACATGGGTGGCAGGGGGAATTGGCCAGCCCCTTTTCAGTGGTCAGTGGGGACAGGACTAGGGGCAATGGCTGTAAGCTGGAGCACAGGAAGTTCCGCACCAACATGCGGAAGAACTTTTTCACAGTGAGGGTGACGGAGCAGTGGAATAGGCTGCCCAGGGAGGTGGTGGAGTCTCCTTCTCTGGAGATATCAAGTCTCGTCTGGACGCCTATCTATGTAATATGAGATAGGGAGCCTGCTTTGGCAGGGGGGTTGGACCCGAAGATCTCTTGAGGGTCCCTTCCCAACCCCTAAGATTCTGTGATTCTGTGATTTTCCCTGAGGGTCGTCCTGTCTTTGTACCAACTCTCCCTCTTCTCACACTGTGTGTAGTATCCTGCCTCATTCACTTCACCACACTGGCAGATGAACCCACGTTCCTCATCTTCCAGCCTTGCTGGGACCTGAATAAGTGAGACTCTGACGTGCCAAATCGGGGTGGGTTTTCCACTCTCCCACCTCTGGGGCTGCCGTCTGGGCTCCCCCCATCCAGGGAGCGTCTGGGACAGGCGGGTGTCACAGGCCATGGGGTTTTCCCCCCAATACCTTCTGCTCAATGCCGGGGAGGCAGCAGCTCTGTCTGGGTCGGGCTGTTGGCTGCATCATAGAATCATTAAATGGGCTGGGTTGGAAGGATCACAGAGCTCCAACCCCCTGCCACAGGCAGCGCCAACAACCTCAGGACTGGATCTACACAAGGTTGCCCAGGGCTCCATCTAACCTGGCCTTGAACACCCCCAGGGATGGGGCACCCACCCCCTCTCTGGGCAGCCTGTTCCAGCCACTCACTACTCTCTCTGCAAAGAACTTCCTCCCAATATCCAATCTAAACCTTCCTCCTTTCGCTTTAATCCATCCCCCTTGTCCTGCCATTGTCTGTCCTTTTTAAAAGTTGAGTCCCCTCCTGCTCCTCTGCTCCCTTCAGGGACTGGCAGGCTGCAATGAGGTCCCCCCCACAGCCTTCTCTTCTCCAGGCTGAACCAGCCCAGCTCCCTCAGCCTCTCTCCATAGGGGAGCTGCTCCAGCCCTCTGAGCATCTCTGTGGCCCTCTCTCCAGTGGAGTTGCTCAAGGCATTTGGCTGTGGGCTATAAATATGAAACCAATGGATGGGTAAAGGCTTTAGAAGATTTACAAGGCCAGGTTTCATGGGGCCCTGGGCAACATTGTGTAGCTCCAGGCCTGATGTTGGTGGCCCTGCCTGTGGAAGGGGGGTTGGAGCTCTGTGATCCATGGGGTCCCTTCCAACCCAGACCAGTCTGGAATTCTATGATTCTATTAACAGAACTGTTTCTTTCCAGCAGCCATTTCCATCCAGATCCATAAAAACAAACGAGCATCTCCCCAAACAGGAAGAAAAATCCCCTTGCCTGTTTTTAAAACCCATAAACTCGAATCCAGTGAGTTCCAGCTGCACTTATACCCCCATTAACAATGAGTTTTGAAGCACTAGGCTCTTGGCATCCCATAGAAAACCCATCCTACCCGGAGGGTTACCCTGTGCATTCCCAGCACATCAGTGCTGTAGCGATCGGGAGGCTCTGCACACTGGTACCAAACTCTCCCAGCTCCTGAACTCCAAGAAACTCTACAAGTCCCCAGGAACAAGCCCCCCCGGGTTTCCCAGTAACCAAGCCTAAAGTATCCAATTAGCCAGCCCCCACTATCCCCAGAAACTAGCACACCAGTGGCCCCAGTAACCACCACTTCGAGGTTCCCAGTAACCAGACCCCCAGTATCCCAAGTAACCAGCCCCCAGTATCCCCAGTAACCAGCGACCAGAGTCCCCAGTAACCAGCCTACCATTATCCCCAGTAACCAGCCCACCAGTGTCCCCAGTAACCAGCCCCTGATTTTCCCACTAACCAGTCCCCAGTAACAAAAGTAACCAGCCCGCCAATGTCCCCAGAAACCAGCCCACCGGTGTCCCCAGTAAACAGCCCCCAAGTTACCCAGTAACGTGGCACCCAGTAGCCCAGGTAACAAGGACGCAATATCCCCAGAAACCAGCCCAACGGTGTCCCCAGGAACCAGCCCACCAATTTTTCCAGTTACCAGGCCCCCAGTATCCCTAGGAACCAGCCCACCACTGACCCCAGTAAACAGGCCCCGAGTTTCCCAGTGAACCGGCCACCCGTATCCCATTAACCAGCCCCCAGTATCCCCATTATCCAGCCCCCAGTATTCCCAGTAACCAGCCCATCAGTGTCCCCAGTAAACAGCCACCAGAGTTTCCCAGTAACCAGGCCCACAGTATCCCAAGTAACCAGCCCCCAGTATTTCCAGTAACCAGCCCCCAGTATCCCTAGTAACCAGCCCACCAGTGTCCCCAGT
This sequence comes from Laterallus jamaicensis coturniculus, assembly GCA_022605575.1. Taxonomy (NCBI): domain Eukaryota; kingdom Metazoa; phylum Chordata; class Aves; order Gruiformes; family Rallidae; genus Laterallus; species Laterallus jamaicensis. The sequence goes on along the minus strand of JAKCOX010000087.1, from coordinate 2,518,632 downwards.
AACCAGCCCACCAGTGGACCCAGTAACCACCACCACGAGTTTCCCATTAACCAGCCCCCAGTATCCCTAGAGACCAGCACACCAGTGTCCCCAGAAACCAGACCCATGAGTTTCCCAGTAACCAGGCCCCCTAGTTTCCTAGTAACCACGCACCCTGTATCCAGGTAACAAGGACCCAGTATTCCAAGAAACCAGCCACCAGTGTCCCCAGTAACCAACCCTCCAGGGTCCTGAGTAACCAGCCCCCCAGATTCCCAGTAAACAGGCCCCCAGTTACCCATTAACCAGCCCCCAGTATCCCCAGAAACCAGCCCAACGGTGTCCCAAGTAACCAGCCGACGAGTGACCCCATTAGCCAGCCCCACAAGTTTTCCAGTAACCAGCCCCCAGTATCCCAAGTAACCAGCTCCCAGTATCCCCAGGAACCAGCCCACCAGTGTCCCCAGTAACCAGACCCCCGAGTTTCCCAGTAACCAGGCCCCCTATAACCCTGGTAACAAGGACCCAGTATCCCCAGAAACCAGCCCAACAGTGTCCCCAGTAACAAGCCCACCAGTGTCCCATGGAATGAGCCCCACAAGTTTCCCAGTAACCAGGCCCCCAGTATCCCAAGTAACCAGCCCAGCAGTATCCAAAGTAAACAGACCACCAGTATTCCAAGAAACCAGCCCACCAGTATCCCAAATAACCAGGCCCCAGTATCCTCAGTAACCAGCCCACCATTATCCCCAGGAACGAGACCTCCAGTGACCCCAGTAAACAGCCCCCCGAGTTTCCCAGTAACCAGCCCACCAGTATCCCATTAATCAGCCCCCAAGTTTCCCAGTAACCAGCTCCCAGTATTCCCAATAACCAGCCCATCAGTGTCCCCAGTAACCAGCCACCTGAGTTTCCCAGTAACCAGCCCACCAGTATCCCATTAATCAGCCCCCAAGTTTCCCAGTAACCAGCTCCCAGTATTCCCAATAACCAGCCCATCAGTGTCCCCAGTAACCAGCCACCTGAGTTTCTCAGTAACCAGTCCACCTGTATCCCAGTTAACAAGGACCCAGTATCCACAAAAACCAGCCCAAAAGTGTCCCCAGTAACTACCCCACCAGTATCCCCAGAAACCAGCCCACCAGTGTCCCCAGTAACCAGCCCACCAGTGTCCCCAGTAACCACCACCCTGAGTTTCCCAGTAACCAGGCCCCCAGTATCCCATTAACCGGCCCCTAAGTATCCCCTGTAACCACCACCCCGTGTATTTTAGTAACCAGGCTCCAGTATCTCAGGAAACCAGCCCCCAGTATCCCAAGTAAACAGCCCCCTGTATCCCTAAAACCAGCCCACCAGTGTACCAAGTAACCACCGCCTCTAGTTTCCCATTAACCAACTCCCAGTATCCCCAGAAACCAGCCCACCAGTGTGCCCAGTAACCAGACCCCCGAATTTCCCAGTAACCAGACCCTAAGTATCCCAAGTAACCAGCCCACCCATATCCCCAGAAACCAGCCCACCAGTGTCCCCAGTAACCAGCCCCCCCTAGTTTCCCCGTAACCAGGCCCCCAGTATCCCAAGTAACTAGCCCACCAGTATCCCCAGAAACCAGCCCACCAATGGCCCAAATAAACAGCCCACCATTGTCCCGAGGAACCTGCCCCCTGAGTATGTCAGTAACCAGGCTCCCAGTATCGCAAGTAACCAGCCCCCAGTATCCCCAGGAACGAGCCCCCAGTGTCCCCAGTAACCAGCCCCCCGAGTTTCCCAGTAACAGGGCCCTTTGTATCCCAGGTAACAAGAACCCAGTATCCTCAGAATCCAGCCCACCAGTGTCCCCAGTAACCAGCCTACAAGTGTCCTCAGGAACAAGCCCCCAGACTTTCCCAGTAACAGGGCCCCCAGTATCCCAAGTAACCAGCGCCCACTATCCCCAGAAACCAGCCCACCGGTGTCTCCTGCAACCAGCCCACCAGTGTCCCCAGTAACCAGCCCCCTGAGTTTCCCAGTAACCAGGCCCCCTGTATCCCAGTTAACAAGGACCCAGTATCCGCAGATACCAGCCCAACAGTTTCCCCAGTAACCAGCCCCCCAGTGTCCCCAGTAACCAGCCCACCAGTGTCCCCAGGAACCAGCCCCCCAAGTTTCCCAGTAACCAGACCCTCAGTATCCCAAGTAACCAGCCCACCAGTATCCCCAGTAACCAGCCCACCAGTGTCACCATGAACCAGCCCCCCGACTTTCCCAGTAACCAGGCCCCCAGTATCCCAAGTAACCAGCCCAACAATATCCCCAGAAAACAACCCACCATTATCCGCAGTAACCACCCCCTGTTTCCCCAGTAAAAAGTCCACCAGGATCCCAGTTAAACCACCAGTTTCCCCAGTAACAAGCTCACCAGTATACACAGTAACCAGCCCTCCAGAGTCTCCAGTAACCAGCCCCACAGGGTTCCCAGTAACCAGCCCCTGGTGTCCCCAGTTACAAGCCTTCCAGTATCCCCATTAACCAGCCCACCATTTTCCCCAGTAACCATCCCTCCAATGTCCCAGTAAATGGCCCACCACTATCCCTAGTAACCAGCCCACCAGTATCCTAGTATCCAGCCCACAAGTATCCCAAGTAATCAGAACACCAGTGTCCCACTAACCAGCCCACCAGTATCCCCAGTAACCAGTGCCCCAGTATCCACAGTAAGCAGCAACCTGTAGTCCCAGTAAATAGCTCACCAGTGACCCAAGTAACCAGCCCACCAGAATTCACGGTGACCAGTCTCCCAGTATTACCTGTAACCAGCCCACCAGTATCCCCAGTAACCCGCCCGAGAGTGTCCCCAGTAACCAGCCTTCTAGTAACCCCAGTAATCATCTCCCCATTGTCCCAAGAGACCAGCACAACAGTGTCACAGACACCAGCGTACCAGTATCTCCAGTAAAAACCTCCCAATGTGTCTCTAGAAACCTGCCCACCAGTGTCCCCAGTAACCAGCCCACCTGTGACGGAGTAATCAGCCCACCAATGTCCCTAGTAACCAGTCCACAGTATCCCAAGTAACCAGCCCACCAGTATCCCCAGTCACCAGCCCACCAGTTTTCCCAGTCTCCAGCCCATCATTGTCCCCAGTAACCAGCCCCACATTAACCCAAGTAATCAGTCCCAGTGTCCCAGTAACCAGCTCACTGGTATTCCCAGTCACCAGCCCACCAGTATCCCCAGTCACCAGCCCACCAGTATCCCCAGTAACCAGCCCACCAGTGTCCCCAGTAACCAGCCATACATGATCCCAAGTAAGCAGTCCCGCAGTGTCCCAGTCTCCAGCCCACCAGCTTGGTGCAGGACACCCCTATTCACACTGACCCCCCCTCCCACCCCCCAGGTCGTACCAGGGTGCAAAACTGTCACCTCTCACCATGTGGCCCCAACATTCCCCCACACTGACACCAGTCAGATTGACATAGTTCACAATCCCCCAGTTTCCCTTTTTACAGTGCTGAGTCGTGTTTTCTTTCCCAGTTGATCCAACACTGGCTGAACTGGGATTCATTCTGCATCTTCTGGTTTTATTATCATCAGGGAATGGGGTTTCTCTTTCCCTGGTCCCGGGTGAGGATGCGAGCTCATCTTGTGGATTTCCTTGAAACAGCAGGATTTTGCAAGCCATTGAATTTGGTAGCAGGTACCCCAGGTATAACTTCCTCACTGCTCTTCATAACCCCGTCTGAGGTGTTCCCTCCCAGGGGTGACGAGTAACGTGATTTGGGTGGAGAGGTGAACACAATTGACATGTGCATGTGCCCCTTTTCTGGGATTACCACATTTTGGGGTGTCAGCTTTGACAGCCAAGAGAACCAGCTCCCCTGGGCTGCTCTGTGGCACCATCACCTCCTCTGTCAGGCAAGTCTCAGTGTCACTCTGCAGTCACTGTCTCCTCCCTGCAGCACGCTCTCTGGCACAGGGGACGTTCCAAAGATCAAACCAGAGCTCAGGAATTGGGGCAGTTGCCCATCAGTGCTGGTTTTCATCTCCCCCACAGCGCTCTGCCCAGACCCTGGCCCCCAGTTTGTGATTCCTCCCTCCCTGCCTGCAGCCCACCAGGAAATGTCTCTTTCCCTCTCTGTTTCTGCTGCCTGGTCTTCTTCCTTCCCTGCTCCCCTCTCTGCCCCAGAGACACTGCCTGATGTTGTCTCTCCCTGACAGCCTGTCTGTCCCTCCTGGTCCCTGTCTGTCTGTCCTGCAGCCTGTTGCTCTGTTCCCCTCTCTCCACACATCTCTCTGCCGCTCCCTGCGGCTCTTTCCCACCGCCCCTCTGTCCCTCTGGGGCCGAGGCAGCCCCGGGGAGGCAGCCATGGGCCCTGCGGGGGCAGGGCCGGCCCAGGGACAGTGTCCCGCAGGGGCATTGTGGGAGCTGTAGTCCCGGGGGTGCCGGGCAGCCATGGCGGTTCCCGGGGCATGATGGGAGCTGTAGGCCCGAGGCCTAGAGCTGCCTGTCGGCCATGGGGTCTGGACAGGCCCAGCCTCTGCTCCAGCTGCGGCCAAGCTGAGGTGAGGGCCGGGGTCCCCGTGAGGCACAGGGGGCTTCTCCTCCCTGCTGGCTGCCCAGGGCTGGCACAGGGGGGGAGCTCCGGGCATGGGCAAGACCCAGGCAGCCGGGAGAGATTCCTGTGGGGAGCTGCCTGAGAGCTCCAGGCTGCTGCCGGGCAGGGCAGAGCTGAACTCTTCTCCTGCCAGGCTCAGGCCAGGGCTTTCAGGCCCAGCCAGCCGGCCGGGGGCTGGCAGGCAGCAGCCAGCGCTTCCCTGCAGCCCTTGCTCTGGGGGCCATGGCAATCAGCAGGGGAAGGGCTTCTGAGACAGGCCTCAGCCTGGCTCCTTTGGCTCTGCTGCCTCACAGCAGGAATGCAGCAACCGCTGAGCTGGGCGCTGTGTGCTCCGGGCAAAGGGAAGTTCCAAACAGTCCCAGTTCATCTGCTGCGGCGTGGGGCATTCTGGAGGGACACTGGCCTGATGTCTGAGGAGGGACTGATTGGCCATGGCTCTGGCAGTGATTGATCCTGAGTGTGCCTGGTCTGGGAGAGCAGCTCCTCAAGCCTTCTGACCTCCTGAACTAGGAGAGAAAGGAGTGTGAGGTAAGTCTTGTCATGCTGCATTAACTGCTCATGGGATGTAGTCATGTAACTCAGACTAGAATACAAAAAGACTGTGCCTGCCAAAGAGTTGGGAGAGCTGTCTTTGCTTCCCAGAGGGAGCAGACAAGCTGTGGGGAGCCGTTTGCAGGCTCAGACCTTGTGCCTGCTCTGTGTTTGAAACCCTCTGCAGAGGAAAGAGAAAACCTGCATTTCTTTTTCATTAAATACAGGTGTATTTTTCTTTTGGAAGTTTTAAACAGTTCCAGTTCATCCCAGTCTCAGTGTCCTCACTCTTAAAATAGTGCTTTTGGGTCACATGTGAATTTCCATGGCTTTGGTGAGAAATGCCTCGGTTCCAAACAGGATGAGAACCAAATGGAACAATTTATTCAACAAAAGCAGGTGTCAGATGGGCACATTGCACACTCTGACCCCTCTCCAACAGCCCCGCATCTTCCTTGTATTGGGACCCCAGCTCTGGACACAGGATCCAGCTGGGACCTCACAGGGCAGAGCAAAGAGGGACAATCCCCTCCCTGTTCCTGCTGCCACCCCTCTGCTGATGGAACCCAGGATCCCATCGCCCTTCCCAGCTGAAAGAGCCACTGCTGGCTCATGGAAAGTTTCTCACCCTCCATGACACCCAGGTCCTTCTCAGCAGGGCTGCTCCCCAGGAGCTCTTCTAAAATCCTTTCTCTCCTCCTATAAATCCTTAGTGCTTCTTGAATGTCTGATGCAGTTGGAATCTACATTAAATGACACTGCTGGCACACACCTCCTCTGGTGCTCATCCTGGTTTGCAGGCTGGGAACTGCAGGGTTCTGCCTGGAGATCTCTGGGGGTTGCCAGTTTTACACATCAGCAACAAGCATCAACGAGGCTTACAGCAGAAGATGAGTTTTCTCAGGGATCTGGAACAAGAGCTTTATTTGTGTGCATGACAAATGCATGAGGAGTCGCATTAAACTGGTTAAATATCTTATTCTTATCTCTTTTGTTTTCCTTTTTCCAACTGCCATTTCTCTTTCTCCTTCTCCTTCTCCTTCTCCTCTTTCTCCTCTTTCTCCTCTTTCTCCTCTTTCTCCTCTTTCTCCTCTTTCTCCTCTTTCTCCTCTTTCTCCTCTTTCTCCTCTTTCTCCTCTTTCTCCTCTTTCTCCTCTTTCTCCTCTTTCTCCTCTTCTCCTTCTCCTTCTCCTTCTCCTTCTCCTTCTCCTTCTCCTTCTCCTTCTCCTTCTCCTTCTCCTTCTCCTTCTCCTTCTCCTTCCCCTTCCGCTTCCCCTTCCCCTTCCCCTTCCCTTTCCCCTTCCCCTTCCCCTTCCCCTTCCTCTTTCTTCTTCACATTCCTCTTTCCTCTTCCCCTTCCTCTTTCCTCTTTCTTCTTCCTCTTTCCTCTTTCCTCTTTTTTTCTCTTTTTCCAACTGCCATTTCTTCCCCTTTTCCCTTTCTGCACCATCTGTGTCAGTCTCCAGCACAGCTAGCTGTGTCTCTTGTTCCAGTCCCTCTCTGTGCAGCAGGGAGCCGTGCCTTGGCTTCACCTCAGCCAGGTGCTGCCCTGGGAGGCCGGAGCTGCAGCCACTCTGCAGCAGGGAGAGGCGCAGGACGCCCTGCCTTGGTGCAGGGTGTGTGTCCCCAGGGCAGGCAGGGTGTCAGGGCTGCTGCTCTGGAGCAAGGCTGGGCTGTCCCTGCTCGCCTGGGGCAGAGCCCTGCCTGCTGCTGGGGCCAGGCTGCAGGACTCAGCGCCTCTGGCATCTCGCTGCTGCTGGCCATGGGGCATCACCTCCTTCCCTCCTGTGTGCTGCCCTCAAGGGCTTTTTGGAACCAGTTTCTTTGCTGTGGGGTTCTTTAATCCCTTGTTCTGCACAGGTTCTGTGCTGGATGGAGCAGCCTGAGAGCTGAGGGTGCAGAGAGCACGTGGCTGGGATGAGCGGTGGGAGCAGCACCTCACTTGTTCAGTGGCAGCTAACTGATGGGAGAGCTCGAGCTAGAGCAGCAGCTCCACCCTCTGTGCAGAAACCTGGCCCAGGGAAAAACAAACCCTAAAAATCCCTTTTTGCTGGTTTAGCTGTAAAGCTGGCTTGCTCCATGGCGCTCAGAGGCAGCATGAAGAGACCAGGTTAAAGAGGAATGGAGTGCTTTTACCGTGGTGCACACAGAGCCTCTCCTCTGGCTGGGCTTCAGCCTATAACCTCCCTCTCCCTGGCCGTGTCCCGACCCCATCTGCTGCCTGCCCTGGGGCAGAGCAGAGCAGAACTGCCCAGCAGTGTCTGCAGAGCAGCGGGGCGGCGCTGCCCCGGCTGAGCCGCGTCCCTGCGCAGCGTGTTCCAGCTGGGCTTCTCCAGGGGAAAGGCTCTGGAGGGCAGCGCTTTGCTCTGTGCCCTGCTACAGCAGGGGCTTTGGCTGGTGAAATCTGGGCTTCTCAACCCAAAGGATCATTGGGATTCTTGGGAATCTGTTCTGCATTGGAGTTTTTGTTCTTCAACCATTGGGATGCTCCAGCTGCGGAGCTTCTGAGTCAGCACGTGAGACCTGATCTTTGCCTGATGTTCCCCTGCTCTGAAGTGATTGGAACAAAGCCACGGGGCTCTGACATGTTTCACTGACCAGGGCTCAGCTGTGCTGTGGCTTCTGCCTGCCTCAGGTGGCCAGGGTTTGGGCTGGGGGACTGGTGAAGCCCTGGGTTTGAAAGGTCTGGGCTTTCAGGGCGGTGCTGGCAGCATCCCGCTGGGAAGGAGGATGTGCTGCTGCTCATGGGTGGGCAGATGCCTGAGGTTTTGCTTTGTCCCCTTGAGGTGGACACCTTGTTGGCCGTGTCAGAGCTGTGGTGTGGTGTCCCTGCAGCTGAGGAGGGTTTCAGTTTTGGTGTAAGGGCAGGGCTGGCACGGGAAGGTCAGCACTGTGGAACGGGGCTGCAGGGGGGACTAGAGGGGATGGTGCAAGAGAATTGGGAAGATGAACCCTAGGAAAAAGGAGATTGGGGTCAACTGGGGAGGTTGGAGGAGAAGGCTGGGAGCACATGTCATTAGGAGCTCTGAGTGGGCAGCTGAGGGCTGAGTTTGGCTGGTTATCGTCCCTCCTGGCTCCCAGGGGAGGAGGGAATGGGGTGAAGTGAGCCAGCAGCCAGGAAAAGCATGTCTTTTCAAACCTTGTGTAGCTGTGATTCTGTGATGGAGGGGAAGAGACAGAAGCTCATCCTAGGGACAGGAGAGTCTGGCTCCCCTGGGGCACTCCCAGAGCCTCCAGTGGAGCTGGGAGAGCCCCAGACAGACATCTCATTCTGCTGTTGGCACGTGAGGGAAAATCCTCCTCAGGCCTGTTTGCTGCTGATACCCAACCTGTGGGGGTGTGACATTGGCTGCTGTGCAAAGGCAGGTGTGTGCCCCTGTGACAGCTCTGTGGCTGTGTCCCCACATTCCTGGTCTCAGTATTACTGATGGAGAGTTGATGGGAAGTGTGTCTCCTTTCACTGGACTCCTTGCAGCCTGGGACTGCACATCTCTTCATGTCAGGTGTAAGTGATCAGTTCATCGCTTCCAGCAGCACAAGTGCTCTTTGCAAATGCCTTTTCATCCCTGGCTGGTAGATTGCAGGCTCTTCCCAACCTGTCTCCCTACGAGCAAGGGGTCACCCCTCTCTGTGTGCTTCTGTGGTGTTGCTGACTTGTGAGCCCCATTCCAAGCCAATCTGTTGGTGGGGATGAGAGTCATCTTGATCCCCACAGTGTGTTTGGGGTAGCTGGATGGTATCCATGGTAGGTACCTTCCCTAGAGCTCCCACCTCTCCAGCAGCGACTCAGAGCTCAGGGAGGGACAGTGATGATGTAGAACCTGTTTATTACGTCAGAGGGCTGTGGGTGCTGAGGCTCTTGGGGAACTTGGGGCAGTTCCACGCTCTGAGCCGTGGTGGCAGGATCGTGGTGCCTCCTGGGTCTGTGGAATTGAGAGGAATGATGGATGAGACCTGGAAGAGCGGGACAGTACAGGTACAGAAAGGACCTGGGCTTTCCTCTTCCAGGCACCATGAGCACCTAAGCAGTTGGTGCCCACACAGCAGGAGTAGAGCTGAGTAGATGCATTTGTCAGCCCCCCTGAAAGGGCAGCCCCAGCTCCCGAGCCAGCACCCCATGGCTTTACCTGTCCCAGGGCTGCTCCTGCCTGGCTCCAAGGCCACAGCCTCAGTGCTGTGGCTCCAGGAAGGAGATGGCTCGAGCTGAGATGCACCAGGAGCCCTTGTCCTACTGCTGGTTTTGGCACTGGATGGACAAGTGCTCCCCTGGAGAGCATCCCTCATGGGACTGGCACTGCTGTGCCTGTCCTGGGAGCAGCAGAGCGGAGCAGGAGCTGTGGGTGCCAGCGAGGGTCAGTGTGGGAAATGGGAGTGGGTGTTCTCTGCCTGACACCCAAACCCGCCAGGACACGGGGACTGTAGTGATCTGCCTGTGTTACTGCTTGTGACATGGTAGGAGCTGGTGGTGTGTGAGGGGAACGTGCTGGTGTTTGTGAAGAGCTGGGGATGGAGTGATGAGCACTGGGTCTCCAGGGGTGGCACACTGACCCAGCGGTGTGGTGGGGTTTTCCCAGGGTGCTGCCTCTTCTTGCTGTCCCTGTGGAGGTGTGGAAACATCATAGACCTAAGAAAAGATTCCCCATCAAACAGGGTAACCCCCACAGTAATCAGAAGGGATACACCAGGGATGCCAAATTCCCCTTGTATGCTGGGGGGAGAGACCAGCACCCACCCTGCAGCGCTGGGGGGAGCGGGCAGCACCCACCCTGCAGCCCTGGAGGGAGAGGGCAGCACCCACCCTGCAGTGCTAGGGGGAGAGGGCAGAGCCTACCCTGTATCTCCCCTGAATTCCACTTGTATCTCCCCCTCCCTGCACCAGCGGCTCTGCCACCCCTCAGGGGGTGGTTTGGAGGTGGGAGTTGGGGAGCTGAACCTGGCTGGGTAGTGGGTTCCTCGGTCCTGGGGGCTGTTGGGAGGCAGGGGGGGGGGCTTTTGGGAGGCAGGGGGTGCTGGTGTGCTCACTGGGATGCCAGCACAAGGAGGGGTACACAGAATTTAATGGGTGTTACTGGTGCAGGCAGCCTTTCCTTCCAAAAGTGCTGCTCCTTGTGAGGGGGTTTCTGTCATTTCTGTCATTTCTCAGTGTAAGTGTCTGAGAAATCCCCATTCAGCCCTGCTCTGGGGTGAAACCCACCCTCCCTGAGAGCAGGGGGCAGCTGTGAGAGCCTGGGCTGTGAACAGGGTGGGGGAAAGAGCAGGAAGGGAAGGGGAGAGGTTGGGGAGCAGGAGGGGAAAAGAGGGGGAGAGGAGGGGAAAAGGGGGGGAGCAAAAGGGGAAAAGGGGGAAAAAGGGAAGGGTGAGGGGAGGGTGAGAGAAAGGGGAGGGGGAATCCTTGGGGTGGCATTGCCAGAGTGCTGGTGTCTCGTCCTGGCCCCTACACAACGCTCAGCTCTCTGGGTGTTGCTGAAGGACAGGGAATGTTTATCACCCCTCACACTCCCCCTGTGCTGGTCGGGGCATCTGCTGCTCCCCCGGGGCAGCGGGTGGGGGGAAGAGTCGTTCATCAGCCTCATTTTAGGGTGGTGCCTTCAAGTGCTGAGCTGCCTGCAGGGTCCCTGTGTGCAGAGCTGGAGTCTCCCAGCAGGTCCAGTCCCTGCCCAAAGGCTGCTCAGCACCACAGTGGGCCTGGGGAAGGAACTCAGCTGGGTCTGGAGCTTTTGCCCCCCAAATGAGAGATTTAAAACCTGGCTCTCAGGGTTTTCATTGCTTTTTTGTTCCCCAACCAGTCCTGAGGGGGAGAATGGACTCAGAACCATCCCAGTGGTTCCAAAGGATGTTTGTCAGTGCGGTGGTGGGCGCTGTAGATATAACAATACAAATCTAGAGAGAGTTCTCACAGCCACCTTGGAAACATCTTCAGATGCAAATAAGGAGTCATGACTGAAGGGGAGTGTGCCTGGAGCTGCCAGTGGCTTGTTGGTCAGCTGAGTTGTTGCCTGATTGTTGGGGCTTATGTGCAGGCTGCTCCAGCTCTTCTGGGCCCCAGCAGCAGAGTTTCTGGGTCACATCCTTGGGGTGGTGTGGTGAGTCTCCAGCTCCTGCCCTGGTTACTGGGATCGTGGGGTTTTCAAGCTTAGTGTTCCAGAAGCTTTGGACCGACCTGGCCAAGCTGAGGAGAGGGGGTTGGGGGAAGGTGTGAGCTCCCAGGTCAGGTGAGAGGGGTGGTGGGTGGATCAGCACTGGGGGAATGATGGGTCTGGCTCAGTTGGGTCTCTTCAGGGCGGGTGTGAGGTCACTTCCGACCTCCCAGGGGTCGGTCCTGGAGCCAGGTTGCCTGCACATGGTCAGTGATGCCTGGAGAAGATACTGAGATATCAAAGCTTGGAGGTGATGCTTGGGTTAACCAGGTGGTCCCAAAGTGATGCTAAGGAGCTCTGGAAGGACCTTTCCCAGCTGGGTCATGGCAAAGAAGTTGGCATGTGGTTTCACCCTGGCTCAGGCAGCACGTGGGGAAATGAGCTCTGTGTGCTACAAGGATGGGATGGGTGGCTGGTGCCAGTGCAGAACCAGAGGTGATGGAGGGGCTCCCTTTGGCACTGCAAGCCTCCTGGGACCCGTGTTTTGTGTCCCTTGAGCGATCCTGGCTTGTGAGGGAGGAGAGCTGTCCCCTGCTTGCTCTCTGCAGCTGTGCCAGCTGCTTGCCAGGAGAGATGGCAGAGGCTGGGGCTTTCTGCTGGGGAGTGAAGGATATGGAGTTGTGGCTCCAGGAACTGGGGGTGCTGCAGTGCTGGAGGGAGAGGGCAGCACTCACCCTGCAGCGCTGGGGGGAGAGGGCAGCTGGGGGAAGCAGCAGTTGGGGAGAAGCAGGGGGTCTCTTTACCCCCTGGATGGGGACTTCTGCCCTTGGCTGTGGCAGGAGGCCGGGCAGGAGGTGCTGAGGGGCTGGCACAGGCACTGGGCAGTTCCTGGGCAGCAGATGTGGCTCATGAGGGATGCGCTCTCTGACGCTCCTAACGAGGTTGGGCGATCAGGAGGTACTTGGGGAAGGGGCCTGGTGGGACTGCTGGTCTCTCCCAGAGAGCCCCTTCCCCAGAACTTCACTCCCTTTGCTGCAAGAGAGAAATGTGGGAACCTGGATGATGCCAGGGCAGGGATTTTGGAGAGAACTTCCTGCCCCCATGCTGAAGCCTGGCATCTGTGTGGGGGTTGTTGAGAGCAGCTCACTGGACACAGGAGGTTTGGCTGGAGAGCCAGGGTTCCCCTGCCCTGCTCCCTGCTGCTCCCCAGCACCTGCCAGAGGCTGGGGGAGACCTTTCAGCTCCAGGCCCTGGCACAGCCAGGCATGTTGAAGTGACTGTCTGGAAGCTCCTTTCCCCCCCAGTGACTCTGTGCTTGTGAGCAGGCAGGGTGCTTGTGTCACCAAGTCCCTTGATCTGACCCCAGCACTCGAGTGCTTGTGACAGTGGGATCAAACAGTCTCCTCAGGAACAAAGCCAACCCCTCAGTGCCCAGGGCAGGCTTTGGGAGGGGGAAGCAAGGCCTTTTGCACTCCCACCTTGCCGTGGTGTTTGGGTCAGACAGGGGCATTTGTCCTTCCAGCACCACCAGACAGGGCTGTGCAGTTGTCAGTGTTTCTCAGACTCCCCCTGGTGCCACCGTGTCCTTGCTGAGCACCATAAAGCACCAAGCCTGGGGCTCCTCAGCCCCCAGCAGAGAAACCCCTGGGCCCTGCAAGGAGCCGCTGCGCAGCCCTTGCTGCAGCCTGTGCCATGGGACAGGAGCTCAGAGCCTCCTGTTTGCCCTGGGAGCAGCCACCTTCTCTTCTCTTCCTGCAGAGAAACACCTCCCCAGCACAGGAGGTTTGTTGTTCTGCTGACATGCTGCTTGTCTTCTCTCTCTTCTAGGATACTGTTTCTTCTCAACCTTCCATTCAGGTTCCAGGATCCCAAGGGGTGAGTGGTTTTTATTCTTGTTATATTGGAAAATAAGTTATTCAAAAAATACTAATTATCTTACAGGCATTGTTATGATCTGCTTATTGCCAGGCACGTTGCACTGTACAGTGTCTGTAGCTGAAAGGGGAAGAGAACCAGGCTCTGGGTGTGCTTCTCTGTCTTGCTTTTGTCACCTTTCCCCCTCAGTTTGAAAGCAGTGGCAGTAATCTCAAAGCCTCCCATGGAGTGGTGGGTGTTTTAATGTTTTAAAAGGTGATTCTAAGGGCTGGCTGCACAGTGTGAAGCAGAAGGGCAGTTCTGGGGAGTAGGGCTGATGGTTCTTGACCCTCCTCTGAAAGCCAACCAGAGTATTTGAAGTCTGTTAATGAAGAGTTGAAGGGAAATAGGAGGGAAGCTGGCCTCCTGATGGCCTTGAGTCCTGTTAAACAGTCCTGGAGAAGTCAAGCTGGAGATAAAATGAAACTCAGGCTCTGGCCTCACCCTGAGATTTTGGTTTGAGCTGTAAGGGGTGGCTAAAGACTCCTTGTTAGACTGAAGCACAGATTGTGCCTCTGATGCTGTTCACCTGAACTGAGACCTCAGGCGGTGCAGAGTGCCATGCAGCTGAGTGGTGCTGGTGTAGAGAGAGGGAAGGGACAGGAGGAGGACTGGTGAGGTCTGTGTCACCTGGGAGGAAGGGGACTCCCACGTCCAGGATCCTGTCTCTAGTGAAGCTGCTGTGGAGACAGAAGTTGCCCTTCTGAGAAACTCTTCTCTCCTCAGAGCTGATTCCCACTGCAAGTGCCCTGGAAAGCCTTTGAACTGTGCTGGGAGAGGAGTTCCTAGCTGGAGGGAACTGCAGGTCTTAGTTCAGATGGCCAGCCAGGGCAGCTAGACCAGGAGAGCGTGGCTGGGAGCACAGATGTATTTTGGAGTGGGTGCTGGCATCAGGAGGGAAGTGGTGCTGGCAAACCTGGCTGGGAAGGAGCCCAGTAAAAAGGGATGTCCAGCTGTGGCAGCAGGCACACAGCCTTGCAAGACACAGGGCAGGAGCCAAGTTTTTCTTGGATTTCTTGGTTTTTTGCATTTTCCTCAGGTTAGTTGCACTGCCACTTTGGAAATCTCCTAGTAGAGAAATGTTCCCTCATGGCTGTTGCGTTCTCTCCGTCCGAAATAACGGGTGCCTGAGGAATGGGCATCTAGTTCTGGAGAATGTGACAAGTGGATCTGAAATATTTGAGGCTGAAAGGAAATTTCTGGATGTTTTCTTTGCTCTGTCAGTGGTTGGGGTAGCTGGTGACACCACCATCACTGGTTTCTTTCTCACAGAGTTGATAGGGCTGAGGGGAAGCTGAATGAATTTGGTGTTTCCATTTGAGTTTGCTCCTGGGTCATGGCTGCTGGTGATAACCTCCAGAGGCATCTGCCTGCAAGGTGCCAGGCTTGTTTTAATCCATGTTTTATCAGTGTCCTTTTAGCAGCTGGGGGAAAGGAGACCTCACAGAAGAGATTGGAACAGCACCAAAGGTCTTTAAAGGTGCCTCAGGTCTAGCTTCTGCCTTCAGGTTCCTGCACCACAGCACACACTGAGACCTGGTTCAGTCCCTGTGGCTTTAATACAGTTCTTTAATACAGTTCTTCCAGAATTCTGTATGAAACTCTTGGGGTGCAGCAATTCCTGATGCTGAGGGGATTTCCTGCACGTTCATCCTTTAGGCTGGTCAGTGCCAGAACTGGCTCAAAAGGAGCTTTGGGAATGGGATCCAGGAACACACAGCGACAGCTGCATCTTCCCTCTGGCTCCTTGGGAACCAGCCTCAGGCCTGTCACCCTGTGTGCCTGTGGGTTCTGCAGCTCCTTGGGGACCAGCCTCAGGCCTGTCACCCTGTGTGCCTGTGGGTTCTGCAGCTCCTTGGGGACCAGCCTCAGGCCTGTCACCCTGTGTGCCTGTGGGTTCTGCAGCTCCTTGGGGACCAGCCTCAGGCCTGTCACCCTGTGTGCCTGTGGGTTCTGTGGCTCCTTGGGGACCAGCCTCAGGCCTGTCACCCTGTGTGCTTGTGGGTTCTCCAGCTCCCTGGGGACCAGCCTCAGGCCTCTCACCCTGTGTGCCTGTGGGTTCTGCAGCTCCCTGGGGACCAGCCTCAGGCCTGTCACCCTGTGTGCCTGTGGGTTCTCCAGCTCCTTGGGGACCAGCCTCAGGCCTGTCACCCTGTGTGCCTGTGGGTTCTCCAGAGAGCGTCTCAGGCTGGAAGGGGTGACGACTGCCACAGCAGGTGGGACAGAGCCATGAGAGTCACACACAGACCCTGCTGTGTCCATAGCACAACCCGTGTGCCCAGACCCTCAGGGGGTGGGAGTGAACTTCAGAGGATGCAGAGTCAGGGCCATTCAAGGCTCTGTCATCCTCTTAGGGTGATAGTAACTCTGTAGTAACACTCCTGATCCTGAGAAGGTCAAGCTGCACGTGTGCCCCAAGATAAAGGACACAGTTTATCTCCATTCTGATAGAAACACACAGATTTCTCTCTAACCATGATGTCACTGTGAAGCTGAAGGAAAAAGGGGTGGTTGAGAAGGCTGCCTTTCTCCCTGGTGTCCAGTCCCTGCCCCAGGATGTGGGTGAGCTCTGCCAGTGCTGGTGAGTAGCACGCAGCTGGGATGGAGCTGTTGTGTCCTACCATCAGTGCAGGTGCTGCGGGTGCTCGGGGAGACCCAGGGCCAAGCAGCAGGCCCAGTGTCCAGAGGCAGCTGTATCAGAGGATGTCCAATGTCACTGCTAAGTATCTTTCTCTGTTGGCTGTATTTAATCCATTAAAAACTCAAGCCAGTCTCAGGGGAACAGCTTTTCAGACTCACTGCAAGCTCCTTTCACCTTTGGAATGAGGGAGTCAGATGGCAGCAGGTTTTTGGTGCCTCGGTGTGGTTTGGTGTGGCAGAACACTGAACAGCCTGCTGATGGCAACAAACATTCTGGCCATTCCTCATACTGACATTTTCAGGCTGCAGCAGGATGCAGCACATTCTGTCCTCAATGGCCAGTCCAGCCAGGGAAATCAGGTGTTGTTACATCTGACTGAGCCTACAAAACACTATTGACATTTCACACGTGAGCAAACAGTCGCACCCAGAGCTGAGGAGAAGAAAAAGCCTTTTAGGGCCTGTTGGGTGTGAGATTTGGACTTTATAGTTTGAGAAGTTTTGCTGTTGTAATGTGCACATGGCTGTTGATGTTTTCCTTCCTCCTTGGAGCTACCTGTGCACTTCAGTAGGGCTGAATAAATCGCTGCCTGAGGGCGTCCCACGCAGGGTGTGCTCACTGTGCTCCTCTGGTTCCTCATCTGAGCCTCAGTCCCTTGATGCTCCTCAGGTGCTGCTATTTGAATTTGGGCATGTGCCTGTTAGTGCCACCAGATGGGAACAGGTGACTTGCTGCTTGAACCCTTTGCTACAGCAGAGGCTGAGTGCCTGTAGGTTCTGTGGGGCAGTTCCTGCCGTGGCAGACACAGAGCCAGCCCTGCTTCCCCAGGCAGAATTGACACTATTTTAGTGTCTTTTAGTGCTTAGTCTCTGTAGTGGCGTGGCTGAGATCAGAGCCTTCAAGACACAGTTTCTCCCTCCAAGCCATGGCCCTGGTTGATGGTGAGCAAAGGGCTGTAGAGTCAGGTTTTCACACCACTTTTTTTCCCTTTTAGCTCATTAGAATTCCCAAGGTTGCTGTGCCAAACGAAGTGCAAACATTTCACTTCTCCACGTCAGATGCTGGCAGTGACAATCCTCAGAGAAGCTTTGACTCTGTCCAGCCAGCTCCCCCCAGGTAAGTTTTACTTGACGTTTCCTTCCATGGCCAATTGAAGTAGATTCTGTGGCTTTGAGAGCACAGCAAAAGCCTTGAGCAAAGCCTGCTCCCAGTGACGAGCTGCAGGAGAGAAGTAATTCCTAGCAATAGCATGATTCCTTGCTAATTAGAAATACCTGCTTCTACAGAGAATTCTCTTTGGGTTTCCTCTCCAAGAAAGTAACCTTTTGAGGGCTTTCTCACCTCTTTGTGCTGTTTTGAAAACATTCTCAGTTCAGCATCGTCCAGGCCAGACCAGATCCATTCTGGAGCCACCTGTAGACATGATTATGGCTGGCAACACGCTGGCCTGCTCCCCTGATGGATCCTTGTCTCATTGTAAGAACCAGGTCAGTCAGTGTCCCTGTGCATCCCTGCATGGCCATGGTGCTTCAGAACCCAACTGTAACACAGCAGCGCCTTGTCCAGGTGCTTTGAGTCCAAGTGAACTGGGGGATCTCCAGAGGTCCCTGCCAGCCCACACCGGTCTGTGGTTCTTACAGACCCTGAAGTGCTAAAGCAATACTGGTGTTAGAATTAATGCTGACCCAAGAGGCAGGTTTTCACCTGGGCTTTGCTCCAGCTTCTGGAATATTAGATTCAGCCCAGGATTGCTGTCATCCGATGGTGGTGGGTGGCTGTTTGTCCCATGTCATTGACTGGGACATGGCAGGTGGGGTTTGTGTATTGATCTGGGGAGCTGGTGGGTCACTTGGGAAGAAGGTGCTGTTAGTGGAGACGCCCTTGCTGCAGGAGGTGTTTGGACTGAGCATGGAGGGATGGTGTCCTGGACAGACCCCTGATGATGCCCAACGTCCTCCTTGACGTGTGGAGGAGACCTCGTGGTCCTTCCCCTCACGCCCAGTTTGCTCCGGGTGCCTCTTATCCAACATGAACCCTCGGAGAGACGCAGGCAGTGCTCAGCGCTGCCAGACGTGTGGAGCAGGCAGCGAGCAGAGCAGACAGCTTCGACAGCAAGGGGAGGGAAGATGGGGCTGGCTTGCCCTCCCTGGGCCTCGCAGGGCCTGGGGCCACCATGGGCCACCTTGGGCAGAGGACAGGAGGTGTGTGCTGAGCTGAGAGCCAGGCAGGCCGGGGGACAGCTCCGGGGACGAGCTCCCTGCCATGAGGGTGCCAGAGCAGCTGCCCGAGTTGTCCCTGCCCTGGTCGTCAGGGCAGTTGTCAGCAGAGCCACCAGCACTTCTGAGCCTGCCTCTCAGACACATTGATGTGAGGAAATGGAACTGTACTGACAGGTATAACTGAGACAGTGGGATGAGTAGAGACAATGTGAAAGACATTGACACCCCAGCCAGCCGTCCCCACTGGAAAACTTCTTCCTTCCCCAGTTCAGACAGGTTTGAAAGCTCCTGATACAACCATCCTTCTCAGTCTGAACTAGTGCTCGGGCTCAACCTTTCTCCGTGTTTTTGTAGTTCTGGAGCCTCACAACTCAGCTGCCTGGGACCTGTACAGAGTCAGATTACAGTCTGTGCCACAAGTGACTCCTGTCAGACGACCAGAGAGCGCCTGACCCAGGCAGAAGAGGAGTCAAAGGGGATTAAACCGGGCCGACCGCTGTTAGGTATGGTTGGATTTCCTTCTTTACTGGATGTCTCTGAATTTTCCATTTCAGTGATTGATCTCTTCAGTGTATCCCTGGGACAGGTGGTGTGCTTGGTGGTCTCAGGTGCTGGCAGCTTGCCTTCCCTCACAGCTCTGCAGTCTTCTCTTAATGCATTCAGACATTTTTTCCCCCAAAAGCCTGCCAGTCCTTCCTTGTTCCCATGGTGCTTGACTGGTTGAGCCCTGAAGTGGGGTGTGTTTATTGCCCTACTCATTGAAATTCTCCAGTTCAGCAGCTAATACTCTGGTTTTATAGCAGCACCTTTGAGTTCTCAGATACTTTGCTGAGGAATTCAACTGAATTTGTAGTTTAGCAACATGAACATTGAGGAAGACTCATAGAAAGTCATCAACTTAATGTGGAAAACTTTGCTTTTCACTCTTGCTAATGCTGAATGCATTTATTTATGACTTGGTCATTACTAAGCAGGGGTTACCACAAGCCCCTTTTTAAAAACAACTACAAACATCAGTCAGGTGATGTTGGTGTTTTCCCATGGATGTTCCCATGGTGTTGTCCCATGGGCCTCATGGTTTCTCTCAACCCAAAGAGCGCTCAGGTGGTGTCTTTTTGTTATTAAACCCTCCTGAGGATGGTTCCCCCAGGAGCCTGGATCCGTCTGCAGGCAGACAGACAGACAGAGGCAAGGAGAGCACACACCTCAGGGCCCTCAGCAGAGCGGGCAGCGGCCGCCCTGTTCCTGGGGGGACCTGGGAACATCCATCCCTGTGGCTAAAACTGTCCCTCACTGGGCTCTGGCTGCCGCCCTCCCGCCAGCTCGGGTGTTCCCAGCAGTGATGTGGCAACACACACTCAGCCTCAGCTCACTGCAGGGCCCTGTGAACCAGCATCATCCCCACATCTGGAGATACAGGCTTACCTGTGTGTGGCCTTGACACTCGGGGAGCAGGGTCAGTGCCAGGGCACGGAGCTGGCACCGCTTCCCGGCACTGCTGGAACTGCTCCCCAGCTCCACCTGTGTCTGACCCTCCCTGGGGGAGCTCTGTCTAGGGAGTGAATGAGCTGTGTGATCCTTGGCAGCTGTTCAGATAGAACTTCAGTGAGTGCTGGAAGAAATGGGGCCTCAGCAGTGAGGGGAGGACAGTTGGGGTGTTTGGGGTGCTTCTCTTTCAGATAAGCCTTGGCTGAGCTCAGGTAGGACAGGTCTGGCTGCTGGTGGGGTGCAGGGCTGACTCTGTGATGTGCTTGGTGCCAGTTAGAATTGGGGTGCAGGGCTGTGAATGGTGTGAGGGCTTGGTTATGCTCTCAGTTCCTAAGTGGCTTGGAGGCACGGCTGTGGGAGGGAAGCAGCGCTGTGGAAAGAGACCTGGGAGTCCCTGTGGGCAACAGGGTGACCAAGAGCCAGCGACATGCCCTGGGGCCAAGAAAGCCAAGGGCATCGTCCTGGGGTGTGACCAGCACGTCAGGGGGGTTCTGCTGCCCCTCTGCTCTGCCTGGGGAGGCCTCGTTGGGAATGGTGTGTGTGGTGCTGGGGTCCCTGGGTCAGGAGGGACAGGGAGCTCCTGGAGAGGGGACAACAAAGGGCTACAGGGGTGATGAGGGCACCAGAACATCTCTCGTGTGCAGAGACACTGAGGGACTCGGGACTTTTTACCTGGAGAAGAGAAGACTGAGAGGGGATCTTATAAATGCTGATCAAGCCTTGAGGGACAGGCTCAGGAGGATGGGTCAGTCTGTGTTCAGGGGGCCCAGGGACAGGACAAGGGGCCGTGGGCACAAACTGGAGCAGAGGAAGTTCCCCCTGAGCCTGAGGAGGAACTTCTTTGCTGTGAGGGTGGCAGAGCCCTGGGCCAGGCTGCCCAGAGAGTTTGGGGAGTCTCCCTCCATCTCTGGAGACACTCTGACCCCATGATTCTGGGCGCTGTCCTGTGCAGCCTGCTGGAGGGGACCCTGCTCTGGCAGTGGTGGGACTGGGGGATCTCCAGAGGTCCCTGCCAGCCCACCCCGGTCTGTGGTTCTTACAGATCTTGAAGTGCTAAAGTAATACTGGTTTTAGTATTGATCTGACTTAGTAAATTCTTTTTAAATGCTGTCTTGTCTTCTTCCAACCACCCACGTCACTTATTTTGTGTTGTTGTCTTCCACCCATCCCTGTCCCTCTCTTTTTTACCCTGTCTTTAGGGAAAAGACCACCAGTCAGACAACCACGACAAAGCAGCCCAGATCATGCTCCTGAGAGGAAGAGAACGGCACCCTTGAACCCTGCACTTGTGATACGGAACACACACACACCCAATGCTGCTGTTTCTCAGCGGCCATACAGGGAAAGGGTGATCCACTTACTGGCCCTGAGGAGCTACAAGACACCAGAGCTGCTGGCTCGACTGCAGAAAGACGGTGTCGACCAAAAGGACATGAACAGCCTTGGAAGTATCCTTCAGCAGGTAAGACCACGGGGCTTGTGCCAGTGATTCCCTGCTCCCTGCTGTTGTTTTAGTCATAAATTCCAGGTGTTACTGCTGCATTTAAATGAGAAACTAATCAACAACCTATGTCATGCTCCTCACTGAAGATTTTCAATCACTGTTATACTGATGTCCCCAACTGCAAGTCAACAGGACAAAAAAAGAGTCAAGACAGTTTGAGCAGTGGTTTTGATTGTGTTGGAAGGGCAGGCAATAATTCTCTATTTCATAGAATCATAGAATGATCTGGGTTGGAAGGGACCCCAAGGATCACAGAGCTCCAACCCCCTGCCACAGGCAGGGCCACCAACGTCAGGCCTGGAGCTACACAAGGTTGTCCAGGGCCTCATCCAACCTGGCCTTGAACACCCCCAGGGATTGGGCACCCACCTCCTCTCTGGGCAGACAGTCCCAATCCCATCTCCATCCCCATCCCATCCCATCCCATGCCCATCCCTATCCCCATCCTAGTCATAGAGTCCCAGCCTGGTCTGGGTTGCAAGGGACCCCAAGGATCACAGAGCTCCAACCCCCCTGCCACAGGCAGGGCCACCAACCTCCAGGCCTGGAGCTACACAAGGTTGTCCAGGGCCTCATCCAACCTGGCCTTGAACACTTCCAGGGATGGGGCACCCACCTCCTCTCTGGGCAGCCTGTTCCAAGATCTCACCATTTTTTCTGTAAAAAACTTCCCCTCCTTTAGCTTTAAACCATTCCCTTTCTAGCCTGGTTGTTCCTTAGGTTGTCTTTATATTTTTCCTTTCTTTCACTTGGATTTCTTCATTGAGGGCAGCTGACCCCTTTTCTCTTGGTGGTGTGACAAAAGTACTCTGTGTTTCTTGGGATGAGTTTATGGGGAGAGAAGTTTGGTGACTGGAAAGGTTTGTCATGGTTAGCGTTTCATTGGAATGTAATTAGTGGCCTGTAATTGGCACTTTGCCTCTCTTGGGGCTGTTAGAATTGCAATCCAGGGATGGATGTTCCAGCCACATTGTACTGGGAAAAGGTAGTGAGTTGGTTTTGAGCAGAGCGTTTCTTTGCTGTCATGTGGATCACACGTGTCTTTACCTTCCCTGAAACCTTTTTTGATTCCGTAGCTTTTCTGGGGCTCCTTTAAGTTCCACCTCTGCTTGTTTGTTGCAGCCATCAAAATTATTGGTCAGCTTATAAAGCTGCACAGGTGAAGGTTCTAAGCTGTGTGTTCAAGAGTGTCAGGGATTCATTCTCTACAAAACCAGTTCAGCAAGAGCTCCTGAGAGAATTGTGAGATGCAACGGCTCCTTCTGTATTGTTTGAAATACTCACTGCACCCACAGAGTGTGGATGAATGACATAGGTATTAACATGTAAAGAAGGAACATATTCTGTAGGAAAAAGTGTTTTGGAAACTATTGAGTTAGTAAAATTCTACATTTACACAGCTGTGGCTGATCCTATGCTGAATTTTAAAAGCTCATGGCTTGAATCTGTGAAGTGCTGTTGCTGTGTTTGCTCAGAGTGATGGTAGGTTGGTTTTTAATCCTGAGGACATACACAACATAACAATACCCATGTTCTTACATACAAACCCAATTGGTCGATTTATACTTTAAGTTGATGATCGAATTCAAAAAGCTCAGCTCCCTAAAAGAGAAAAGGTGCACATTTCTTCTTGGAGTCTGTTTCCTGGACGTGGTGTGACCTACCTCGAGGTTCCAGTAGCAGCACTAGGCCCTGAAAAGCCTTGCTTACCTTTCAGTTAGCTCCAGAATGAGGTTTTTCTTTTAGAAATCTAAAACTAGCAGCTCAGACTGGCTTAGGATCTCACAGACACAGATCTGCTTCTTTTGGAATACAGTTTAATTGTATTTTTAAGGGGGGAATTGCTGTTTCTGGCTATCATTGTTACTTCTTTTTTTAGGCTGGGTACAGAAAGGCACCACCACCACACACCAGCAGGTGTCATCCTGAAGTTGAACACATCTGAACTTGTATGTGGAGATTCTGTTCCTGGGTTCTTAACGGAAAAAACCCAACAAACAAACCCAACCCAGAACTCGGCTTTAGTTATGCAGTACTGATTTTTTTCCCTGTAATTTGCATTTAGGTATAATGAACATTTATTTTCCTCAATGCCTGTAGGTAGCCAACCTGTATCCAATGGATAATACTTACACTCTGAAGGATTCTGTATTTCAAGAAATTAAACAAGATTGGCCGGGATACACTGAAATAGACAAACAGTTATTGAAGATAAAACTTAGGTAAGTTCAGTCTCTAGGGGAAAGATAATAGCCATTTAGAACTTTTCCTGGGAAATCAATGCCTGTCTCCCCTGTAATGAAAGCACTACAGCACAGGTATTTTTGCCCTCTAACCTGAATGTTGGGTCCTCCTTTCAGCAATTTAGTTCTGTCTCAGAATGCCACCAGCACTGGTCATGAGGATTTCCCTGTCACTTCTGACACGGATGGTCCATCAACTTCTCAGGTATTTTGTCATTTTTTTTAACACTACTTATGGTATGTAAAGATTGATCACACTTTCTGTTGGTGTAAAAGCTGTGATGTGAAGCACTAGTATTGTCCTGAACACAAAAATCCCAAAGCATTTCTTTAGTTGATGATATGTTTTCAAGGATGTCTGCACCATGAGAGACTGCAGGAAAGTAGCTTAAGGGCTGCTCTATGTAGTGTTCTGTATTGCAAAATGGTTACTGAAAAGCTCAGGAAGATAAACACCACCTGTCTGCAGAGTGTTTTGAAAATACAGCTCGATCTCTGGCAGGGACTCCCCCTGTCATGTCTAAACAGCCGGTGTGTTGGCCTAAATCAGAACTGTCCATCGGCAGCACATTGACCTTGCAGAAGCCTGAACTCACTCTGCAGGGTTTAAACTTCCCACTCAATGTCTTGGTTACCCACAGTTGTTACACAGCCCTGTCCTTTCTGGGTAAACACTTAAAACTCTTGTTTGTGGGCACACAGCTTTTCAGCCTTAAAATGCTGATGTCCTCTTTTCCTGTTGATGCCAGAGCACAGTGCAGACCCCTTTAGAAGAAGCTGGGAAAACTGCACAAAAGGCATTTCTTAAAGGAAAAGGGTGATAGTTTCTATGACTGAAATTGCCCTTTGGGAAAGGCAGTTGAACTGTGAGGATGGACAAGAGCTTGTGTGTGCAGAGCGTTAATCCAGAGCTGTGCCTAGGGGCCACTGCTCCAGAGCCCTGCCCAGCATCCCTGCCCCAGAGCCCTGCCCAGCATCCCTGCCCCAGAGCCCTGCCCAGCATCCCTGCCCCAGAGCCCTGCCCAGCATCCCAGCTTCAGAGCCCTGCCCAGCATCCCTGCCCCAGAGCCCTGCCCAGCATCCCTGCTCCAGAGCCCTGCCCAGCATCCAAGCTCCAGAGCCCTGCCCAGCATCCCTGCTCCAGAGCCCTGCCCAGCATCCCTGCCCCAGAGCTGTGCCCAGCATCCCATCTCCAGAGCCCTGCCCAGCATCCCTGCTCCAGAGCCCTGCCCAGCATCCCTGCCCCAGAGCTGTGCCCAGCATCCCTGCTCCAGAGCCCTGCCCAGCATCCCTGCTCCAGAGCCATGCCCAGCATCCCTGCTCCAGAGCCCTGCCCAGCATCCATGCTCCAGAGCCCTGCCCAGCATCCCTGCCCCAGAGCTGTAACCAGCATCCCTGCTCCAGAGCCCTGCCCAGCATCCCCGCCCCAGAGCTGTGCCCAGCATCCCAGCTCTAGAGCCCTGCCCAGCATCCCTGCTCCAGAGCCTGCCCAGCATCCCTGCTCCAGAGCCCTGCCCAGCATCCCTGCTCCAGAGCCATGCTCAGCATCCCTGCTCCAGAGCCATGCCCAGCATCCCTGCTCCAGAGCCCTGCCCAGCATCCCTGCCCAGAGCAGGGCCCAGCATCCCAGCTCCAGAGCCCTGCCCAGACCCCTGGTCCAAGCTGCCATCACACATGAACATGAGCAGTCTCTCCTTGCTAGAGGATGTGATGGGATCCAGTGGAATGACAGCTGAGGCCAAACTGGGGTTTTTACCTGTTCCCACCCACTTTGCACTTCACCTGCTCTGAGCAGGGCGCTGCCACACGCTTCTTGGGGCATCTTTAGTACCCCTCTTGGCTGTGTGACAGCAACAGCCGGTTCGTCACCCGCGATGTGCGAGTGGGGATTGGCACCCAGGCCATGCCAACCTGACCTGGCTCTGGTGAAGCCTGTGCTGGAGCTGCTGGGGAGAGCATCTTTCTCCCACAGCCTTCTAGCTGCAGACTTGAAGGACAGCTCGCTAGGTGGTAAGATTAGAAACTAAGACTGGAAACACACCGAGTTTCTCTGCAGTGCTTCCTGGGGGTTTGGAACGGGAGCAAAAGTTCATTCTGAGGAGTTAATTTCTTGTTTGTTTTGTTCCAGAAACGCCCTCTGAATTCTGGCTGTATTGATCCTCTGATCAAAAAACGAAGGATCTCTCGCCTGGCCAGTGGAACCCACCCGCTGTGCAGTGGCCAGTTCTCTGCCTGCAGTGAGAGAGCTGCTGCCACTGCTCCACCTTCCCCACCATCACTGCATCCCACAGTCCTTCCCACCTTCAGCCCTTTGCAAGCTGCCAGCTCCAGCTCACCCAGCACCCCCCAGCGACAGGGGACAGAGGACTACATCCTGTGAGTAAATGAGCCATTGGGGGTCTCTGCCTGCCCATGGAAAACCACGTAGAAACCTCTTGCTGAGCTAGAAAATGGCAAATTCACCAAAATGTCATTTTAGAAGAATAAGTGCCTTGAAGTCACCTACTGCCTGATTTGAGTACCTGCAAGTTTGAAACTCCGAGGTTGTCCCTTAACTGGGGGGGGGGAAGAAGTGTTAAAAAGAAGTTTTAATCTAGTTTTTAATATGCTTTAGAAGAAGACTCCAAACACTTGTTTTATTCTTCTCCAAACACACAGCAGGAAGGGGAATAGGAACGGGCAACGTTCTCTTTTCAGAGGGGAGGCACTAGAGGAGAAAGCCAAATGCTAAAATAGGGAACACACAGTTCTGAACACCTTCCCTGTGTTTCTCACTGCTGGTGCCAGGGGAGATCACAGGCCTTCAAGTCTGGTGTTACAACGCCTGCGTGTTAGCTAGCAGGAGTTAACCACCAAAGTTACTACTTCCAAAGCTTTGATTTCACATGGCTTCTGACTAACTTGAAGCTACAGCAAAACACAGTTTCACTGTAGAGCTGCAGACCAAAGAG
Source organism: Laterallus jamaicensis coturniculus (assembly GCA_022605575.1). Taxonomy (NCBI): domain Eukaryota; kingdom Metazoa; phylum Chordata; class Aves; order Gruiformes; family Rallidae; genus Laterallus; species Laterallus jamaicensis. The sequence continues at coordinate 2,492,490 of JAKCOX010000087.1, read as the reverse complement.
CTGCAGGAAAGAGTAAAACCTCATTTCATGTTTTTAACTTCATCTGCTCAATTAAAGCAGGATAAAAATGCCTTAAACTTGCCTGTGGCACGTTCCCTATCGACAATGGCTGGCACACTGCAGTCTGTAAAGTTACAGAAGGACTCCCACTAAGTTTAATTTCATCTCCTTAAAGTGTCACATTTCAGATTATCTTTCCTGAAAATTAGAAATCAGCTGCTATATAAAAGAGTTTTTCATCCATGACAACTCAAAGAAGGTGATTTAACATGAAATAACTAATAACAGAGTCTTTTAAGCCCCTATGTACATTCTTTAGAACAGGAAAGGGGTTTTATCAGAGGAATTGTCTTCTGCTGCTGTCAGACAGAGCAGTATCTTCTGCCAGTGCCCCATGTCTGGGCTTCCCCCCTGTTTTATTGGTGGCAGCTGTGATTGAGAGATGGGACACAGCCTGATGCAAGCTGATTGTCGTTTGACTGTAGCAAATCACAAGTTGATATACTTTGCACAGCCCACGTGGGTCTTAGTTTCACTGGAGCACAGAAGCCATTCTTACATTTACTATTTTCTGATTGGCTCAAAACCACTTAGGAACATGATTAGAAAAAGCAGCTTAGGCCTAATCACAGAATCACAGAGTTGTAGGGGTTGGAAGGGACCTCAAGAGCTCATGGGGTCCAACCCCCCTGCCAAAGCAGCTCCCCAGCTCATACTGCACAGAAAGGCATCCAGATGGGTCTTGAATATCTCCAGAGAAGGAGACTCTACCACCTCCCTGGGCAGCCTGTTCCACAACCTTTCACAACCTCCCTTTCAAGGCTGACCAGGTCCTGTCATGCTCTTCTGGTGCCAAGATGCCTGGTCACCCAACATTCTTCCGTCCTTTATCAGCCAGCTCTTGGTTCTTTGAACTCTCCCAATGTTCGTGCCCAGCTGAGCAGCGCAGCAGGTGAGGCCAGCAGCAGGAGGGCAGGGAGGCAGGGAGCCCCTCCTAGGGATGGCAGTGCAGGAATTCCGGGAGGGAGGAGGCTGTGGAGGGCTGCAGACTGCTGGATTCCCCAGCTTCTGCCGGGAATGGGGTCAGGGCTCCTGTGGCACTGGGCTCTGGAGCATCCCCCGTCCAGGCTGACGCAGCAGCCGCGGCAGCGCCCTGCGCCGCGCTGTACCACGGTGAGAGATGCTCCCTGGGAAGGCTGGGAGCAGGGCTGGCCCCGCAGGGAAGCGCTTTGGTGCTGGGAACCCAATGGCATGGAATTGATCCCAGCCTCTCCTGGATGAAAACAAACAGGATCTGGCTCTTCAGCTTTCCCCAGTCGGCTGAGGGCAGCACAGAGCAGGGTTAATTGGTGTAATCTCACACTGAAGCTGGGTGCCAGTGGCCATTGCTGAGAGTTAAAAAGCCAAAACAGAAGCCTCCACACCAGATTTCTGACTGGGGGGGAAACTTCAAGGAGAGATTGTCAGTGAAAGGAACAACCTCTGGAACAACCTTGCAAGTAGTCTACAGGTCATGGTGTCCTGGGGAGTAAAAAATCAGGTTTCACTGCTCCAGACACCTGTGGGATCACTGGAGAAAGACTGAGGGGTGACAGCACCCACAGCTTGGTCCAGTTTACAGGGCTTGGAGAGTTCCTTGCAGCTTCTCATCCTGAGTGCTACATAATTCATGAGAACAATCACAGGTTGAGCACAAAGAGACTTAATCTAAAGAGCAAGATCATTTCACGCTCCAGTGGGGTGGGTCTGGCTGGGACACATCACTGCCACGAGCTGGGGTGTCTGTTGGCACAGACTTGTTCAGTGTCACTGCTGGTTCAAACAGTGAACCCAATGGTGGTGTGAAGGATTCATGCCTCAGCTGGATGGGCAGCAACAAGTTTTATTCTTAGTTTTAGTGTTCACTAGAACAATCAAATTACCAAGTTAACTTGCTTTGCTGCTCGATAAACACAAACAGAGCCAAAACCATAACTGCCTCCACCTGGCCAAATGCAGCACCCTCCAAAACTGGAATAAAGAACATTTCTAAAGTAAATATAAAGCCACTTGCCCCCCTCCCAGCAAGGTTCTGTAATCGCTGTCTCTCATCCCTGGCTGGAGCTGGTGTGTTTCTAGGTCCTTTGATGTTGGAATGATTGCTGATCTTTTCTAGCTGTGCTGCGCCCTTTTTGGTGCAGTTTCTGGACACAAACTCTAAAAGGTAAAATATTAGACAGTAACCCTGACAAAACCAGGGAGGGTTCCTGTTATTGGCTAGATAGGTTCTCCTGGAGCAGGCGTGGTGATGTGCAGAGCACCAGCTGTAAGTAGTGGGTGCTTGGTGCCCTCTGGCCCTGGGTGTGAAACCACACGTGTGTTTGTCTGTTCCTGTCAGAAAATACACAACTATAGAGTCCTACAGGCAATGGGAGAGCTACACGGACGACTTCAACGCGGAGTATGGGGAGTACAGAGCCCTGCACGCTCGGGTGGAGAGCGTGATCCAGCGGTTCATGCAGCTGGAGGCACAGTACAGGCTGCTCTCTCCAGGCACCAAAGAATATCAGGTAAAGGAGGAAACAGCTGTGAGAATTGCTCTTCATCTCCCTCATGCCCCTCCCAAAAGGCCACGTTCTAGACAGGGGCAGAGCCTGCAGTGTTTATCTGTGAAGTGACACTGATGTGGATGTCAAAGAGTCTCTGGGCTCAGTGTCTGAGACGCAGCGACCGGTCGCCTGGCTGGAAGCACTGGGCTGGCTGAGGCTTTGCTGACTGCCCCACATCCTGGGGGTGAGGGCTGCTGCTCACAGCTGGGCACAGGACCAAAGTGCCTGGAAACCAGCAGCTGCAACCCCACAGCTTTCCTGACCCTGGATTTGGGGACACATATTCCAAATGCTCAGCATCAGATTTCTACCCTTAGTTCTCCCTGCACACTGTGGGCTTTCAGTTGGCTTTTCTCTGGGTTGTGGTCAGACTGCAGAGGCACTTGTGAGCAGCAGGAGTATTTTAAAATCCATGATGCTGCTCAATCAAGCACAGGGAGACCCTGCAGCATCTGCTTGTGTGCTCAGACCCTGCATGGGCTGGCTCTGAGTGTTGTAGCTTCACAAAACCCTCTAAACAGTTGTTCAGCCCTCACCCCCCAGGCTGTTTGAGCTGGCTGTGAACACACAGCAGCGTGAGCATCTTCCCAAAGGGAATCTTCAAGCGCCTGCTGCTTCAGTTGGCTACTCACAGGCTTGATGGTAGATCTTGGGTGCTGCAGGGGGTGGGGGGTTGTTTTGGTAACGCAGGAGAGCGCTGTGGCTGGTGGATAAGAAAATACCTGGAGTAAAACTCTGCATTTGTAGTGTTTTACATGGACTGGGATTTTTGGGCAGCAGTGAAATGTTCTTCATATTGACCTCTTCCTTGTTTGTTTGGGGTTTTGTTCCCCCTGAAGGTGCTTCAAGAGGAAATCTTGGACGAGTATGGGATGATCAAACAGGTATGAGTGAGGCCGGGGCTGTGGGTGCTCCTGGCGCCAGGCGGCTCTTCAGTGACGGGCACGAAACGTGGGACCCTGAGGAAAGGGTTTCACTCCCTCATCTCCTTTTGGTTTTGTCTTCACAGTCTACCCCCAGCTACAGCCAACAGAAAAGCAGGTGTGAGTATCTCCACCACAAGCTGGCTCACATCAAGAGGCTGATAGAGGAATTCAACCTCCAGAGAGCAGAGTGATGGCATCAGTCCCTGGCCAGGAAAAAAGTGTAACTGGACTTTTATTTCTTTAGAACTGGAGATAGGTTGCTGTAAGGGTATAGAAAGGTAGTATCAAACTCTAAATTGCAGAAGTCTCAGTATTAGCAGATTTAAGTACTTTTGTTGTTGTTAATGTTGCTTAACATATTTGAAGCTGCTTTTTCTGTTCCTTTTCTTCAAGCCATTGTTTGTTGCCCCCTCCCCCTCCTCCCCCCCAATACTGTTCTACATCAATTCAAGTTCAATAAAATGTTAACTTTGGAATCCTGCAGCTTGGGTCCTTTCTTGTGGTGGTGCTGAGGGGGGTCAAGGGACCCCTCTGCAGTGAAGCAGCGTGAGGAGCCCTGTCACAGGGCTGCTGCTCTGCCATGGAGTGCAGGGGTGAACTCTGAACTGGCAGTGAGGGGTTGGAAGGGGCCTCCAGAGCCCGTGGGGTCCCACCCCCTACCAAAGCAGGATCCCTAGGACAGGGCGCACAGGTCAGTGTCCAGATAAAGCTGGAATCTCTCCAGGGAAGGAGACTCCACACCCCCTGGGCAGCCTGTCCCAGGGCTCTCTCACCCTCACCGGGAAGAGGTTCTTCCCCAGATTGGGGGGGAATTCCCTGTGCTCCAGCTTTTCCCTGAGGGTCGTCCTGTCTTTGTACCAACTCTCCCTCTTCTCACCCTGTGTGTAGTATCCTGCCTCATTCACTTCACCACACTGGCAGATGACCCCACATTCCTCATCTTCCAGCCTTGCTGGGACCTGAACAAGTGACACTCTGACGTGCCAAATTGGGGTGGGTTTTCCACTCTCCCACCTCTGGGGCTGCCGTCTGGGCTCCCCCCATCCAGGGAGCGTCTGGGACAGGCGGGTGTCACAGGCCACGGGGTTTTCCCCCCTGACACCTGCTGCTCGATGCCGGGGAGGCAGAAGCTCTGTCTGGGTCGGGCTGTTGGATGCATCATAGAATCATAGAATCATGGAATGGCCTGGGTTGAGAGGGACCCCAAGGGTCACAGAGCTCACACCCCCCTGCCACAGGCAGGGCCACCAACCTCAGGCCTGGAGCTACACAAGGTTGCCCAGGGCCCCATCCAACCTGGCCTTGAACATCCCCAGACACGGGGCACCCACTACTTCTCTGGCCAGCCCCTTCCAGCCCCTCACCATTCTCTCTGGAAAAAACTTCCTCCTAATATCCAGTCTAAACCTTCCTTTCTTTAGCTTTAATCCATCCCCCTTGTCCTGCCATTGTCTGTCCTTTTAAAATATTGAATCCCCTCCTTTTCCTCTGCTCCCTACAGGGACTGGCAGGCTGCAATGAGGTCCCCCCACAGCCTTCTCTTCTCCAGGCTGACCCAGCCCAGCTCCCTCAGCCTCTCTCCATAGGGGAGCTGCTTCAGCCATCTGAGCATCTCTGTGGGCCTCTCTCCAGTGGAATTGCTCAAGGCAGCAGTTGGCTGTGAGATATAAATATGAAACCAATGGATGGGTAAAGGCTTTACAAGCAGTTGTCTTCATCCTGGCTCACACCTCATTGTGCCCATAAACCCTTCCTCCAAGGCCAGGTTGGATGGGGCCCTGGGCAACCTTGTGTAGCTCCCGGCCTGAGGTTGGGTGGCCCTGCCTGTGGCAGGGGTTTGGAGCTCTGTGACCCTTGGGGTCCCTTCCAACCCATGCCATTCTATGGTTCTATGATTCTCTTAAAAGGCCTGTGCCTTTCCACCTACCATTTCAATCCAGATCCATAAAAAAAAAACCAGCATCTCCCCAGACAGGAAGAAAAATCCCCTTGGCTCTTTTTAAAACCCATAAACACAAATCCAGTGAGTTCCAGCTGCACTTACACCCCCATTAACAATGAGTATCTAAGCACTAGGCTATTGGCTTCCCAAAGAAAACCCATCCTACCTGCAGAGTTAGCCTGTGCTTGCCCAGCACATCAGTGCAGTAGCCATCAAAAGGCTCTGCACACTGGCACGAAACTCTCCCAGCTCCTGAGCGCCAAGTAACTCTCCAAGTCCCCATTAACCAGCCCCCTGAGTTTCCCAGTAACCAGGGCCCCAGTATCGCCAGAAACCAGCTCACCAGTGTCCCCAGTAACCAACCCATAAGTGTCGCCAGTAACCAAGTCCCCAGTAGCCCCAGAAACCAGCCCACCAGTGTCCCCAGTAACCACGCCACAAGTGTCACCAGTAACCAGCCCCCCGACTTTCCCAGGAACGAGGCCCCAAGGATCCCAAGTAACCAGCCCCAAATATCCCCAGTAACCAGCCCACCAGTGTTCCCAGTAACCAGCCCCCCGACATTCCCAGTAACCAGGCCCCCAGTATCCCAAGTAACCAGACCTCAAAATCCCCATTAACCAGCCCACCAGTGTCCCCAGTAACCAGCCCACCTAGTTTCCCAGTAAAAGGGCACCCTGTATCCCAGGTAACATGGACAACCATTATCCCCAGAAACCAGCCCACCACTGTCCCCAGTAACCAGTCCAACAGTGTGCCCAGTAACCAGCCCCCCGCGTTTACCAGGAACCAGGCCACCAGTATCTTGAGTAACCAGCCTCCAGTATCCCCAGTAACTAGCCCACCTGAGTCTCAAGAAACGAACCCACCTGTGTTCCCAGTAACCAGTCCCCCGAGTTTCCCAGTAACCTGTCCCCCAGTATCCCAAGTAACCAGCTCACCAGTGTCCCTAGTAACCAGCCCACCAGTGTCCGCAGTAACCAGCCCCCCCGTGTTTCCCAGTAATCAGGTCCACACTATCTAAATAACCATGCCCCCAGTATCCCCAGTAACCAGCCCACCAGTGTCCGCAGTAACCAGCCCCCATAGATTCCCAGTAACCAGGCCCCCAGTTTCCCAATTCAACAGCCCCCAGTATTCAGCCCACCAGTGTCTCCAATACTCAGCCCCCTGAGGTTCCCAGTAACCTGGCCCCTAGTATCCCAAGTAACCAGCCCTTACTATCCGCAGAAACAAGCCAAACAGTGTCCTTAGTAACCAGCCCCGCGAGTTTCCCTGTAAGAGGTACCCCGGTATCGCAGGTTAGAAGGACCCCCAGTATCCCCAGTAACCAGCCCACCAGTGTCCCCAGTAACCACCCCACAAGTGTCACCAGTAACCAGGCACCCGAGGTTCCCAGTATAAAAGGCCGCCTGTATCCCCAGAAAAAAGCCCACCAGTGCACCCAGTAACCAGCCCACCAGTATCCCAAGTAACCAGCCCACCGAGTTTCCCAGTAACCAAGCCCCGAGTATCCCAAGTAACCAGCCCCCAGTATCCCCAGAAATCAGCCCACCTGTGTCCCCAGTAACCAGCCCACCTAGTTTCCCAGTAAAAGGGCCCCTTGTATCCCAGGTAACAAGGACAAAAAGTATCCCCAGAAACCAGTCCACCAGTGTCCCCAGTAACCAGCCCACAAGTGTCGCCAGTAACCAGCCCCCAAAGTTGCCCAGTAACCAGCCAAATGTATGCCCAGGAACCAGCCCACCAGTGTGCCCAGTAACCAGCTCACCAGAGTCCCCAGTAACCAGCCCCCGAGTTTCCCAATAACCAGGCACCCAGTATCCCGAGAAACCTGCCCCCATTATCCCCTTCAACCAGCCGACAAGTGTCCCCAGTAACCCCCCCCCCGAGTTTCCCAGTAACCAGGCCCCCAGTTTCCCAAGTAATCAGACCCCAGTATCCCCAGTAACCAGTCCACCTTTGTCCCAAGTAACCAGCCCACCAGTGTCCCCAGTAACCAGCCCCCCGAGTTTCCCAGTAACCACTCACCTGTATCCCCAGGAACGAGCCCCCAGTATCTCCAGTAACCAGCCCCTTGAGTTTCCCAGTATACCAGGCCCCCAGTATCACCAGAAACGAGCCCACCAGTGTCCCTACTAACCAGACCCCTTGAGTTTCCCAGTAACCAAGGCCCCAGTATCCAACGTAACCAGCCCCCAGTATCCACAGGAACCAGCCCACCAGTGTCGCCAGAAACCAGCCCCCCTAGGATCCCAGTAACCAGGCCCCCGGTATCCCCAGTAACCAGCCCTCACTATCCCCTGTAACCAGCCCACCAGTGTCCCTAGTAACCAGCACCCCGAGTTTCCCATAAACCAAGTCCCCAGTATTGCATGTAACCAGCCACCAGTATGCCCAGAAACCAGCCCACCAGTGACCCCAGTAACCAGGTCCCTGAGTTTCCCAGTAACAGCGCCCCCTGTATCCCAGGTAACCAGGACCAAGGTATCCTCAGAAACCAGCCCACCAGTGTCCCCAGTAACCAGCCCCCCAAGTTTCCCATAAATCTGGCCCCCAGTATTGCATGTAACCGGCCCCCAGTATTGCATGTAACCAGCCCCCAGTATCCCCAGAAACCAGCCCACCAATATCCACAGTAAGCAGCCCACCAGTGTCCCCAGTAACCAGCCCCCCAAGTTTCCCAGTAACCAGGCCCCCAGTATCCCAAGTAACAAGCTCCCAGTATCCCCACAAACCAGCCCACCAGTGTCCCCAGTAACCAGCACACCAGTGTCCCCAGTAACCAGCCCCCCGAGGTTCCCAGTAACCAGCCCCCTGCATCCCCAGGAACTAGCCCACCAGTGTCTCCAGTTTAGAAGGCCCCCAGTATCCCAAGTAACCACCCCCCATATCCCCTGCAACCAGCCCGACCGGGGTGTCCAGTAACCACCCCCCCCAAGTTTCCCAGATACCAGTTTCCCAATTAAACAGCCCCCAGTATCCCCAGAAACCAGTCCACCAGTCTCCCCAGTAACCAGCCCACCGAAGTTCCAAGTAACCAGCCCCCAGTATCCCCAGTAACAAGCCCCCAGTATCCCCAGGAACCAGGCCACCAGTGTCCCCAGTAAGAAACCCCCGATTTTCCCAGTAATCAGGCCCCCAGTATCCTAAGTAACCAGCCCAGCAGTATCCCCAGAAACCAGCCCAGCAGTGTTCCTAGTAACCAGCACCCAGTATCCCCAGTAATGAGCCCACACATGTCCCTAGTAACCAGCCCCCCGAGTATCCCCGTAACCATGCACCTAGTATCCCCAGTAACCAGCCCCCAGTATCCCAAGTAACCAGCCCACCAGTGTCCCCAGTAACCAGCCCACCTGCGTCCCCAGTAACCAGCTCCCCGAGTTTCCCAGTAACCAGCCCCCTGTATCCCCAGGAACCAGCCCACCAGTGTCCCCAATAACCAGCCCACTTGTGTCCCCAGTAACCAGCTCCCCGTGTTTCCCAGTAACCAGGCCCCCAGTATCCCATGTAACCAGCCCCCAGTATCCCGTGAGACCAGCCCACAAGTGTCCCCAGTATCCAGCCCCCCGAGTTTCCAGTAACCAGGCCCACAGTTTCCCAATTAATCAGACCCCAGTGTCCCAAGTAACCAGGCAACCTGTGTCCCCAGTAACCAGCCCTCCAGTGTACCTAGTAACCAGCCCCCGAGTTTCCCAAGTAATCAGACCCCAGTATCCCAAGTAACCAGCCCCCAGGATCCCCAGTATCCACCTACCAGTGAACCCAGTAACCAGCCCACGAATGTCCCCAGTAACCAGCCCCCTGAGTTTCCCAGAAACAGGGACCCCTGTATCCCAGGTAATAAGGACTCCACATCGCATCCAACCTGGACTCTAATGACTGCATGCCAGGGAGTATTTCCCTCCCTTGCAGTTTCCTCCAGAGACTGTTGGTACAAGCAGCTTTTGGAGAAGTCCCCACCTTACCTTGCGTAGTGCCTTGTTGGCCACTAAGCTGTCGGGGAAGACACCCTCCCGGTGGCACGTTGGGCAGGTATGTCCCTCTGATTCCAGCAGCGCTGTTCTAATGCCTGTGAAGGACCAGAAGAGCCAGAGTAGTTTTTAGCCAAACTAAAGACAGTTTTAGTGTTCTAATCCCTTTTAAACCAATGAGTTCTGGGTGAATATTGTCTGCATTGAGAGCCTGGCGCAATCAACGTTGCACAATGGAAAAACTTCTGGTCTTCAGCAAATAACCTGAAGGCCGCTGTGCCCAATGATTCAACTCATCTTCTTTCTACCCCCAAGGACAGTGAGAATCCCACACCTCAAGGTTAAGGAATAAACCGCCTCACAAAAGCCACTAGCAGCTTAGTGCACATTTCTGCACTCTTCTCACACATGTCCTTGCACACACAAAGAAGATGGAGCTAGATATGGAAAAGGGGAGTAAAGCATTCTGACTTGGATTTTCCCCCTTAGAGGAGCAGAGTCTTTTTCTAGTCTGGGTGGACTGAAGTTTGAAATAGAACAGGGCCCAAAGAAAACTGGGGATGTCCCCTTCTGCTTTCTGAAGATCAGATGGGGTGGTCTGAAAGGACAATCATGGGAGTAACACTTACATTCGTCACAGTAACTGTTCCCACAACAGGGGATAATTGCAACGTCATTCAAAAGCTCTTTGCAAAGGGGAAAACACAACCATTCAGGAATAGGAGACTCTGAGGAGGAGGAGGAGTAGGATGGCTCATCGCATGGGAAGGGACGCTTCTCTTTCTTTCCTCTGGCATACGCTTCCCTGGAGCGTGGTGGGGAAGGAAGAAGGAGAAGAAAGGTACAAATGGGTAAAGGCAAACTCAGAGGAGGGCAGAAAGCTTGGGTCAACAGTTATTTGTGACAGTTTGCGTTTGTGAAATACCATTCCTAAGCAAAATGAGCTTGAAAAAAGAACAACTCTACCTGTGTGCTTTGGCAGAAATACAGATCACAGAAGCACAGAACTGTAGGGGTTGGAAGGGATCATCGAGTCCAACCCCCCTGCCAAAGCCAGTTCCTTAGGACAGATGGCAGATAGGAATCCAGGTGGGTATATCTAGTATCTCTCCAGGCAAGAGGCTCCACACACCCCTGGGCAGCCTTTGCCAGTGCTCTGTCACCCTCACTGTGACAAAGTTCTCCTGCAGACTGGTGTGGAACTTCCTGTGCTCCAACTTGAAGCCACTGCCCCTTGTCCTGTCCCCACAGACAACAGAAAAGGGGCTGGCTATTTCCCCCATGGATGATGGCATACCACCACTGTAACCAACTCACAGGGGCATCAGCATTGTTACTGCCTGGTTTTAAGAGGAGAAGGTGGCAGAGTTTAGGGCCGAGGTCCAATGACAATGCTTCCTCCCGGGAAGATGCAGGCCAAAGTGCTGGCATTGCCATCTAAGCAGGGTTTCTCTGGCTCCCTCTTCTCTCAGTGCAATTCCTTCAGTGCTTACAGGTTAACAGATGGAAGTAGTACGGCCTCATGATTTCCACAATTTGGTTCCCCCCTTGCTATGAGAAGTGAATTGGGAAAAGCCAAAGTTAGTAGGTCTGCCAGCATGGGGTTATTGCAAAAGGACACAAGAGATGCTAGCCATCAAGGTGACAGAGGGTTCTTCCTTAAGGGCCGTAGTTAGACCAAAGTGGAGAGCATTCGATTTGCTCCCTGCCAAGGAAGGAGGCCCAAATTACCAGCCCAAATTATGAGACGTTGTGGCACCGGCAGGGGAAACAGGAGATTTTTTGTTGGACTGTATTGCTAAGGGATCAGGGTGGCTGTGTGGAGATGGAAAGGCTTGGCAAGTATTGCCACATAAATGGAGAGCAACATGGACTTGAGGACACCGAATTCCTGGACACCCAATCTGCTGTGCAGATATAAACCAAGAAAAGGGAACTGAAACAGATAGAAATAATACACGGTGTCGCAGTTTTGCCTAGCTGGGTGTTGGATGAGACTGGGGGCAGCAGAAAATGGCTGCTGTAAGGCGCACCCAGAAGCTCTCTGCAGGCCCCAGCAGCCCCTGGAGAAAACCCATGGTGGAGCGGGTGTCCCCCCGCAGCCCATGGAAAAGGCCCAGAGACCCCACCCCACACAGTCCCTGCCCCTCCGTGTGCCACAATGGGGCTGAAGAAGGGAGTGAAATCATGACTAAGGGGAAGTCTGCTGAGAATGGAGGGGTGGGGGGCAAAGTGCTACCAAGAACCCCATTTCCCCAGTCTCTGCCCCCCCATGCCACGATGCAGGGGAAGCAGGGAACAAAATCCTGACTAAAGTCTGCGAAAAAGGGAGCAGTGGGGGAAGGTGTTTTAAGATCTGAGCGCGCTTCTCATTACCCAACTCAGGTTTCACTGTGTGTGTAGTGTAGTGTAATAAATTAGAGTTTTCTTTCCTTCACTCTGTGCTGAGTCTGTTTTACCCATGTCGTTGGTGAAAGGATGATCTCATCCTATCCTTACATTGACTCCTAAGCCTCTCAATAGATATTTCCTCCTATGTCCAACTACCAAGGGGAGTGACAGGCTGAATTTGGTGGGTGTCTGGTCTCCAACCAGGGCTAAACCACCACAGACACTGTGATATTTCAAGGCCTCATTTGCAGGCCACTCTTCACCATGGACCATATGATATTGTCACCACCCCTCATTAAAATGCCCTTGGAATTTATCCCTACTCAGGGGCGTCCCTCCCAGTTTTCTCTCATTCTCCAAGATGCTTGCAAAGGGAGAACAAAGAGCAACTTTCTGGAACCACTGGCACCCATTTCGCTGCTGAAAAAAGAAGTTCCTAAACCAATGGCTCATCCACCCAAGTCAAAAACGTCCAAATACAAACCTTCCCTGCCATCACTGACCTGCAGGACGCCACGACGTGTGGAAACAAACCCATCCCCTGATTTGGGCAGAGAGTCGAATACTAGAGACATCTCTGTTCAGCATATACTCCTCTGCTCGGGTGAGCACAATCAGGGGGGTCGACTTCGACAGGCAAGAGAACCAGCTCACCTGGGCTGCTCTGCGGCACCTCTGCGCTCAGGTGGGTCTCAGCCTTGCTGGCCAGTCGCTGTCACCTCCCTGCAGCATGCTCTCCAGACCGTGGCACCTCTTCCAACTTTGATCAATCAGGAGCTCAAGGACTGGGGCCATTGCCCAGAATTGCTGCTTTTGTCTCTCCCTACAGAATACTCTGTCCAGGTCCTCGCCCCCGCTTTGGGATTCCCCCCTCTGTCTGGAGCCTATCAGGATCTCGTTCTTTGCCTTTCTTTCCCAGATAACTCATCTTCCTCTTCTTTTCATCCTTCCCTCTCTGCCCCACAGACACTCCCTCATGTTCTCTTTCCCTGACAGCCTGTCTGTCCCTCCTAATCCCTCCCTGTGTGGCCCTCAGCCTCTTCTTTGCTTCCCTTCCTCCACACGTCTCTCTCGCTCCCTGCCCTTCTCCCTTTCCTCTCCATCCTTTCTGCTCCCACCTGCCTTTGCCGTGTCCACTCTGTCGCACCTCTTGTCCCAGACTCTGTCCCTCCATCCCTCTGTCCATCTGCTGTCCCTCTCTCGGTGCAGGGCCAGGGCAGCCTCAGGGAGCAGCTGGCACAGGCCGGGGGACGCTGTCCCCAGAGGCTCCGGCTCCAGCCAGGCCTGCCCCGGGTATGCTGGGAGCTGTAGGCTTGGGGCACAGGGCTGCCAGGCGGCCATGGGGGTCTGGGCCAGCCCAGGCTCTGCTGCAGCTGTGGCCAAGCTGAGCTGAGGCCTGGGCTCCCACTAAGGACAGTGAGGCCAGGCGCAGGGGGGAAGGAGATGTGGTCGCTGCCTCCCTGAGACCAGGCATTGGGCACCCTGCCTCCCACAGACCCCTCTGACCCCTCCCAGCAGGGTTACTTCCTACAGTCAGAGGAGCTGTGTGTTTTTCTCCTCAGTCCTGAGCAGCTCTCACTACTACTGCCCTGCTCAGGGACTGGGAATATTTGGCTTCCCCGGGGTATCTCTGGGCAGATCACTCTTGCCCCAGCTGCCTTCCCCTGGCTGGGAAACAAACCCTGCATTTTCCCATCAGTCCTTGCATGGGCAAGATGCCGGCAGCCAGGATTAAATCCGGTCTGCAACTTAGGTGGCTGCCCTTCATCTCCGACTGGGAGCTGCCAGGCTGAAACTAGCACGTCCTTACAGGCTTTGCTCTAAGAGTCCTGAAAATCAGTATGGAAAGTCTGTCTGAGAGCGTCATCAGCCCCATCCACGAGCAAGTAGCTTCTGCTCCTGGTTTTTCCCCTTTCCTCAAGAAATGTTCCCTTTTCAGTCCTTTATTTTAAACCCTGAACCTTTATTTAAGCAAAAAAGAGTTAAAAACAACCATGGTGCACGTGCGCATCCCCTTGTGGAACAGTTTGCTGCTGCTGCTGAACTTAACGACGGGGCCATTTGGCACAGCCGGTTCCGCTATTGAACCTGTTCACAAGCTAGAGGCAGAAAACATTGACAAAAAGGTACCATGAAACTGCCATAGACAGATGAACAAAGCGTCACCCCCGCCCCTGAGTCACATCCCCTGTGTGTTCCTGTACACGCTCTCGGTCCCACAGTAAATCAACAGACAGAGCTAGGAACACATCCCAACCAACCCTGATGCTAACGACTGTCTGCCAGTGAGGCTTTCCCTCCCTTGCAGTTTCTTGCAGAGACTGTTGGGACAAGCAGCTTTTGGAGAAGTCCCCACCTTACCTTGCGTAGTGCCTTGTTGGCCATTAAGGTGTCGGGGGAGACACCCTCCCGGTGACACGTTGGGCAGGTATGTCCCTCTGATTCCAGCAGTGCTGTTCTAATGCCTGTGAAGGACCAGAAGAGCCCAAGTTGATTTTAGCCAAAGACAAGACAGTTGGAGAGTTCTAATCCCTTTTAAACCAAAGATTCCTGGGTCAATATTGTCGGCATGGAGAGCCTGGAGCTATCAACCTTGCACAATGGAAAACCTTCTGGTCCTGAGCAAACGACCTAAAGGGCGCTGTGTCCAATGATTCAACTCATCTTCTTTCTACCCCCAAGGACAGTGAGAATCCCACACCTCAAGCTTAAGGAATAAACCGCCTCTCAAAAGCAGGTTCTTACACATTTCTGCACTCTTCTCACACATGTCCTTGCACATACAAAGAAGATGGAGCTAGATACGTCAAAGGGGAATAAAGCATTTTGACTTGGATTTTCCCCCTTAGAGGAGCAGAGTCCTTTTCTAGTCAGGGTGTACTGAAGTTTGAAAGAGAACGGGGCCCAAAGGAAGCTGGTGATCTCCCCCTTTCTGAAGATCAGATGGGATGGTCTGAAAGGAAGGTCATGGGAGTAACACTTACATTCGTCACAGTAACTGTTCCCACAACAGGGGATAATTGCGGCGTCATTCAGGAGTTCCTTACAAATGGGACAACACAGCCATGAAGGGATAGGAGACTCTGAGGAGGAAGAGGAGGATGGCTCGTCGCATGGGAAGGGACGCTTTTTTTTCGCTCTGGCATACGCTTCCCTGGAGGGTGGTGGGGAAGGAAGAAGAAAGGTACAAATGGGTAAAGGCAAACTCAGAGTGGGACAGAAAGCTTGGGTCAACAGCTATTTGTGACAGTTTGCATTTGTGAAGTATCATTCCAAAGCAAATGGAGCTTGCAAAGAGAACACCTCCACCTGTACGCTTTGGCAGAAATACAGATCACAGAAGCACAAAATCCCAGGGGCTGGAAGGGACCTCAAGAGCTCATCGGGTCCAACCCCCTGCCAAAGCAGCTCCCTAGCTCATATTGCACAGGTCGGCATCCAGACGGGGCTGGAATATCTCCAGAGATGGAGACTCCAGAGCCCCCTGGGCAGCCTGTCCCAGGGCTCTATGACCATCACTGGGAAAAAGTTTTTCCCCAGATTGGTGCAGAACTTCCTGTGCTCCAATTTGAAACCAGTGCCCCTTGTCCTGTCCCCAGTGACAACTTAAAAGGGGCTGGCTATTTCCCTTGTGGTGATGGCATACCACCACTTTAACCAACTCCCAGGGCCGTTAACATTGTGACCGCCTGGTTTTAAGAGAAGACGGTGGCACAGAGTTTAGGGCCAAGGTCCAATGACAATGCTTCCCCCCTGGAAGGTGCTGGCCAAAGTGCCGGCATTGCCATCTATGCAGGGTTTCTCTGACTCCCTCTTCTCTCAGTGCAAGTCCTTCAGTACTTACAGGTTAACAGATGGAATGACGTATTTCCCAGTACTGGTCACCATGGTGCCCTTTGTGCTGGGGTCTGTCACCTCCACCAGGAACGTGCTGGGAATCCCAGTGCTCTTCTTTATTCTCCGGACTGGCTCAAAATCTTTGTCCTGTCAAGAAGGGAAAGGGACATGTCGGTGATTATTAGAAGCAGCAGGAGCCTTTCATCCTGCCCTTTGCCCTTCTGTAAGGCTCGCTTGGCGGCAATACTGATTTTCCTCAATGGATACAGCCAGGATTTCACTAAGGCCTGAGCTTGGTTTTGAATTCAGTCGACAGTCCTGGTCTTGACTTCAGGTTCATTAAGCGAGAATGCTCCCCGCGCACACCACCCACTCAGGGAAGAGACACAGACCTGCTCCTCCTCCAAAGCCCAGGTCCACTGAGAGCTGAACTCAGGGATCTCCATCAGGCACTGGGAAAACCTCCCGGCACCATCCAGACAACCCGGCTGAGTTCAGAGCCTCTGCAGACACAAACAGGCACTGACAGTAAATGGCAGCAGGACTGGTACAGAGGCTCGTAGAATTCACTCAGTTAAACATTAAAAGGGAAGGGGACAATGCTACAAGTATTAAAAGACCACTTCCATTCACGGCAAGCTAGGAAAGACATGGATGTACCCAGAGAGGCCCAAACCACTTCACCTCATTGACACAGTTCTAGGAACAAATGCCCCAGCAAAGGCAGTGTGTGGCAAAGCAAGGCAAGGCTACACTGCTTAGAGCTGAGGGCAGCACATAGGGAAAAAAGGCTGAGCTGGGGGTTGTACATACTGCTTTGGATGTCCCTCTCGCCGGCTCTCTTCGGCTTCTGGAAGAAGAAAGAAAGAGGATCAGAACTGAAACTAAAGCCCTTGTACCCAACAGAAAGCTCAGACAACAGACCCTAAAGCCTCAGTATGCAAATGGGATGTTCTGAGAGCTCCAAGCCTACATCTTGAAATCAAGCCCCACAACAAGGCCACAGGCTGAAGCGCAACGCGCTGCCAGCCAGACTGACCAGGCCATGCCTGAAAGCAAGAGCCACTGCAGGAAGATGCTCACTGCACACACGCAGAGCCAGGCAAAGGCAGGTTTTGGCCTTGCAGATGCTGCCTGGGGACCAGGGTGCCGCGGCACGCTCAGTTCCAGGCACACCATAACACATCAGTCTCCTTTCTAAGGCCTGGAAATCCAAGTCTGCTTTGGCACAGACATGCGACCGCAGAAACTGACAGCAGCTTGAACAAGGTAAAGACCCTCTGAAGGCCTCTGCAAGCCTGGATCCTGAAACGAGGCAGCACACTGACACCCCTAACAAAGAAACCCAAGTCTGATGGGTACTTACGCAGCAGGTGTTTTCCGGGAAGCTTTTCCTCCTCCAGCAGAGTCTCTCCTCCCAATTTCCCATGAGTCCCGGGAGACCAGGGATTTGCCGTTGGTGTATTCTGAAAACAGTGGCAATAGAGGAAAAGACATCAGTCCATTTCTGAGAAGGGATGTTCACATGTCATTACAGAGCCCTTCAGGGAAACTGTGCACAGCTACAAGAGCAAAACGTGACAGGTACCATTGCGTTGCTTACTATCCAAAGTACAAGAGTCTCCAAAGTCATTTATGGACAGACTCTAATGGCCCAGGGGGTTGAGCTGATGGGGCACCTGCATCCCTGTCACCAGCTGCTGTCCCTAGCCGTAGGCAGGGGCAGAGGGAGCAGCAACGGCAGAAGCTGCACCCTGCGGGGGAGGGAGCTGCACCTCAGAGGAAGGCTCCACCCTGGAAAGGAGCTGCACCCCAGGAGGGACCTGCAGCTTCTCAGGGAGCTGCACCCCGGGGACACCTGCCCCAGGCACCCCGGGCTCCCCAGGGGCCCCAGAACTCTCTGACAGGTACTGGAGGGTGGCCTCGCCCTCCCCCAGCCCAGAAGGCAGCATGCGGGAAGTAACGGCTGGGAACGTCCCTGCTGGGGGAAGCTCAGATGGGTGCTGGGCTGAGCCATCGCATGGCAGAGGCAGCTGGGGGGTTCCTGGGGGGCAAGAGAATGGGGAGGAGAGGGAGCCTGCTGCCTTACCTGCCATGGCGGTTGCAGAGTGGGTTTGTTTGGGGCTCCGCTGCCATGGCGATGATCCCACCAGTAACGGCTTCAGCCAGCCCTGCCATGCTTGCAAAGGGAGAAGAACTTTCTAGAACCACTTGCACCTATTTCTGTGCAGAAAAAAGAATTTCCAAAACCAAGAGCTCATGCACCCAAATCCCAAATGTCCAAATACAAACCTTCCCTGCCATCCCTGCCCTGCAGTGCTGCCACAGCCTGTGGAAACAAAGCCATCGCGTGCCTTGGGTGAGAGTGGAAGGCTATAGACATCTCTGTGCAGCACATCCTCCTTTGCTCGATGAGCACAATCAGGGGTGTCCCCTTTGACAGGCAAGAGAACCAGCTCACCTGGGTTGCTCTGCGGCCACCTCTGCGCTCAGGCAGGTCTCAGCCTCACTCGCCAGTCGCTGTCTATTCCCTGCAGCAGCTCTCCAGACCATGGCACGTCTTCAAACTGGGATCAAACAGGAGCTCAAGGACTGGGGCTGTGGCCCGTTATTGCTGCTTCTGTCTCTCCCTACAGTGCTCTGTCCAGATCCTTGCCCCCACTGTGGGATTCCTCCCTCGCTGTCTGGAGCCCATCAGAAACTTGTTCAGCCCATCCCCCTGAAGGGTTCCTCTGGGGTTAGTGCTCTGTCTTTCTTTTGGTAGGTGGAGCTCTGTAGGCGGCTTGGCTTTTGGGGAACGTGCCTCTGAGCTGGCGTGGCTGTTTGGGGAGATACAGCAGAGGTCAGAGCTTCAGGAGCAGTCAAGGTTCAGCAATATGTATGTAATAGAAAGTACACTCAGCTGTAGTTGACAGTGGGTTTGTTGGGTTTCTTGTTTGCTGTGAGTGTTGCTTCTCCCAACAGGCCTGCTGATGAGCTTTTACTAGCCGTGCTTGGGGTAAGCATCTCGTCCACAAAGAGAGTTTTAGCCTTATCCTATAAAGCAATAAGGATCAAAGGAGTAGTATTTGCCAGGTTCCAGGACAGCTCATGGCTTTCCTAATTGTTCCCAGAGTCACAGGGTTCCCTGGCTTTTCTTGTGTGGTCTGTTTGAGGTTTGTGGGGGTTTTTATTTGTTTTTTGTTGCTTCTTTGTGTTTTGGGCATTGTGGGGGTTCTTTGGGTGATTTGGTCTGTTTGATTTCTGCATCTGTCTCTGGGTCCCCATTCCCAGTTTGTAAGTGCTCCCTCTCCCTGCCATAGCCTGCCTGGACTCTTTGCCTTGGTCTCTCTCTTCCAGCTCCCGCCCTGACTGTTCTCAGTCCATAGCTGTCTGTCCCGTGGCCCAGGCTATTTAGAGAGGTCCCATGCTGGAGCAGGGGGGGACAGACAGGAGATGCTGTGACCCGTGTTGGAGCCAGCCCCTGCCAGCACCTGCAGCCGATGGAGAGAGACAGAGACACAGAGATGAGCGAGGCAGAGAGAGAGATCCAAGCTGGAGCAGGTTTGCTGAGGGAGGAGATTGTGACCCTGTGGAGGACCAGGCTGGAGCAGTCTGTGCTTTCGAAACGTCCTGGGGTGATATGACTGCACCCATAGCAGTGATCCATGCTGGGGCAGCTGGGGAAGAGCTGACGGCCTGGGGGAAAGGAGGACTGTCTCCCATGGGTAGGACCCCAGGCTGGAAAATGGGGAGAGTGTGAGGAATGCGCCCCCGGCCCTCCCCCCACTATGAAGGAGAACATCTGGTGAGGAACTGACCCAAAGCCCCTTTCCCTGTCCCTCCCTGTGTCACGAGGGGGGCGCAGTGAGGTGGGAAGCAGGGAGAGACAGTGCAGAATCCCCATGCTTCCTGTAGCAATGCTTCAGAAGAAAGGTCCCAGCATGAGCTGCCCAAAAGGGCTCACTAAATGGTGCTCTGGGCTGGGAGCGTGGCTGCCCGTGCCAGCCCAGCAGAGCCTGTGGCAGGCGAGCCCGGGCTGGGTCAGCTCTGGGTCAGGGCCCCAGCCAAGCTCCCCACAGCCAGGCAGAAGGGAAGGGAAAGGGGATGGGAAGGAGGGGAGGGGCGCCTGAAGCCTCCAAACCCGCCCTGGTGCCGGCCCCTGATCCTGCCCCCCAGCCTGGCTGCCCCCCCCATCTGCTGCCCCTCAGGCTGCTGGGCCTCTGGCCCCTTGGGCCCTGCCCCAGCTGCTGGGACTGACAGGCCTCCTCCAGCGCTGCCGATTGGCTCAGCTGTGGGCAATGGGGTGTGGGGTTCTTGGAGGGCAGGGGCCTGGGCCTGTGGGCAGAGCTGTGTGCTGCTCCTCAGCAGGCCTGAGGCTGGGCCTGTGGAGAGACGAGGCCTTGGTGAGGCTCCATCTCCCCTGGAGCGGCTCTGGGCAGTGCCGGGTGTGTGCAGGGCTCTGCCAGCCCTGGGTCTGTTCACAGGTCTGGGCCTGGTCAGGGAGGGGGGCAGGGCAGGGGAGGGCAGGGCTGGGGAAGAGAGGGCAGGGGAGAGGAGAGGAGGGAAGGGGAAGGGATGGGAGGGCAGCTTCTCCAGCTTTGCTCTGCAGCCAGGCTGCTGCCAGGCGCCTGGGCCTGTCTGTGCTGCCAGCCACAGCCCTGGGCCAGTGGAGCTGTGTGCTGGGAGCAGCTCCCATCAGCCAGGCCAGCACCTGGCAGGAGACGGGGCTCTGGCCTCTGCTGGGTTTAGCATCCAGGGCCTTCCTCAGGCCTGGCCTTCTCCCAGGGGCTGAGGAGGAGAGATGCCCCTGCCTGGGCTGGCCCCGGGCTTCCTCCTCTGTAGCTTTAGAAGAGCAGAGCCCTCCTCACTTCCCTCATGGGGGCTGAGCAGTGTCCCTCTGGCCGTGGGGCTCCCCAGCACTGGCAGCCCCCCCAGAGCTGTAGAGCAAGCAAATGCTGGGGTGCCAGGGGCTCCTGGGTGTCAGGGAGCTCTGGGTATCTACAAAGTGGAGCTTTGCTTCTGCTAACGCAGTTGTTTGCTCCCCCTTTAGTGGCCAGAAGTGCTTCTCTTCATGGCACATGGACTGGACAGAAGCCCCTTCCCTGTCTGTCTGGGAGGACTTGAGGGAAAAGAGGACGTCCCAGCTCGCACACAGGTATGAGGTAAGCAAAAAGGAGCCGTGTCTAGGCTGTGCTGCTGTTCCTGATCTGAGCTCTGACCTACGTGTGCATCGCAGGGCCAAGGTCAGGGTTTGTCCTCTGAGCTGCACAGCTTTTTGCAAGGGAAAGTGAGTTGGGCTGAGCTGCCTCAGGAATAGAGATGTCCCTTTCTTTGACTTGGGTGTGAATGTTACCAGAAAAGTCGCTTAAGAAACTGTCAGAAGACTTAAAATCTGAAGACTTACATTCAGACAGCAGGCATTCTTGATTGTGCCATCCGATGGCTTTGCTGTCCTGACGCTCTAGAGTTGAGTTGAGTTGGGTGTGTTTCCCTGTTCATGGCTTCTCCCTGTTCAAGTCTTCTGGGCTTTTGTGTTTTGTTTTGTTTCCCCTTTTGTCACTTCCTTCTTCTCTCTGTTTTCATGGTTTGCTTTGTTTATTTTTGCACTTTCTTCCCTTCATTCTTATCTCTTCTCTTTTTTTTGGTTTGTTTTTTCCCCCATTTCATTGCTTCATTCTCTTCTCTTCTTGTTTGCTGTTTTTTTCATATTTCATCGTTTCTCTCTGCTTTTTTTGGGGGGTTTTTGTTTCGGCTTTTTGTTTTTCCATTTTTGTTGCTTCTTTCTGCTCTCTCCTAGCTTTTGGGGTGACTTTTTCCCCCTCTTTTCATTGTTTCTCTCCACTCTCATTTTCTTTGGTGTTTTTTTTTTCGTTTTATTACTTCCTTCTGCTCTCTTCCATACTTTTGGGGATTTTTCCCCCCCTTTAGTCACTTCCTTAAGTGCCTTCTTATTATTTTCCTTTTCTTGCGGCCTTGTGCTCTCTTCTTTTTTTAGAGTTGCTTTTTCCCCTTTGGTGGCTTCCTTCATTTCTGGTTGCTTTTGGTTTTTTTTTTCCACTTTCAGCACTTCCTTATGAAGTCTTTAATTCTATGCAATGTGTCTTTTCCCCTCGTGTCTCATTGTTCTTCCTCATCTAATTTGAGGGTTTTTTTACCCTCTCTCATTGCCACTTTCTGCTCATTTCTCCATTTGCTTCTTCTTCTTCTCCTTTGGTCAATGCCTCCTGCTCTCTTCTCCTGGTTTTGGTTTATTCTTTTCCCCTTTTGTTGCTTCCTTCTGCTCTCTTCTGGTTTTTTGGGGGGTCTTCCTCCTCCTCCTCCTCCTCCCTCCTGCCACAGCTGCTGCTCCTCCCTCCTTTCGCAGCGGCTGGTCGGTGCCCCTGCTGCAGTGGTTGGTTTTTCTCCCTCTCTGCAGTGTCTGGTCGGTCCCCCTGCTGCAGTGGCAATCGGTTCCCCTTCCGCAGGGTCTGATCGATCCCCCTGCCACAGAGTCTGGTCGGTCTCCGTGCCTCAGTGGCTGCTCCGGTCCCGCTGCAGCAGTGCCTGTCGGGTCTTCCTGCCGCAGTGCCTGTCGGGTTCTGCTGCTGCATCTGCTCTTTCTCCCTCCTGTGGCAGTCGCTGTTCCTCCCTCCTGTCACAGTTGCTGTTGTTGTCCTTCCAGCTTTATTCTTAAAGAGTTCAATTTAAAGGGGCAGCAGAGTTTTGGGTCAGGTTATCCCGCAGGTTGTTGTCTTTCAGAATAGCTCATAGGAAATCATAAACCTGAGAGGAAACAGGAGAGATGATTCTTGTCAGTCTTGCTGCCGAATCGTCAAGCTGGGAGGTTTGGGCACAGCCTGTAATTGGAAGTTCTTAAAGAGCTGTGGCATCCTGGGAGGGTCTGAAGAGGAGGAACGCTGCACTCCTTGTTCTGGAGAGTCTCTGTATCCCATCAGGCAACAGAGCCCAGAGTTCCAGAACAGAGCCACAGGCAGAATGAGCTCTGTGCACTGAACTGCAGGGTCTGAGGGTGTTCCAGAAGCTGGAAGTGCTAAAGCTGAATCAGCGACACAAAGGAGAAGTGCAGTGCCCTGGTGTAACTGTAGAGTGATTAGTTTGGATAATACCCCAAGATAAGGAAAGGAAAGGGATAGTGGATTTCAACAGGATTCAGAGGAAGGACTGTCATTAGTGCCAGTCAGAATTTTGTCAAAGAACACATCTCTCTGTCATGAAGCTTTTGGTTGGTTTAACTCTTTGAAGGAATGATAGGTGTATTTTGTAAAGGCAGCAGCAGAGACTTTTGTGGGACATGCTGCATGGTACTCTGTGGCACTCACAGCACAAACAGTGCTGTAGGATGGCAGTCCATCATGTGGATTTTTAATCTAGGCAAGCTGACTGGTAGATCTTCACAAGGATTGTCTGTCAGTGAAGGATCCTCACTGAAGGGAGATTTTCCTACCCATGTTTTTCAGGTGGTGCTGCTCGATTCAGCCCTGGTCACCACCTGCTTTATTTAGTGGGTGTGAAATTGCTGCTCTCAGAGTATGTGAGTGGTGAAACGTAAAAGGGAGCATCAGAATCAAGACATGGAAAATAAACCCATGCAAATTCACATGTCACCTGCAAGCACTATTTTAAGGGTGAGGACACTGAATCATCAGAGGAAATTTCTTTGGCAAAGAAGGATTCTTACACCTTTTAGTGTCTTTAGAGCTGGATTGGCTTTTTTTGTCTGTGGGATACTTGGCTTACATGAAAGCAGCTGATCTCAGTAAAAGAATGTTCCTGTTTATAAAAAAAGGATAAGGTAGGGAATATGATGGCTGTGTTTGGCTTCAGACTGTTGATTGTTCCAGAAAGGATGGTACTGAATACAGCTGTGTTCTTAGACATGATTGCTATTAAGTACCAACCATACCAAGAACCAGAGTAATGAAAATCATGTCCTGGAACTTCTCCTCTGTTTTGAAAATACCTGTGTGTGTGTATCTGCATGCTTGATTTTGTAGCTGTGAATAATACTTCTGAGCTTAGGGAAACAGTTCATACCCATCAACTCACTTCCATACACAGTTCAGGCAGTGAGGCCAGAGTTGCAGCCTGGGGAAGAGGGGCGCACAGAGAGAGATTTAATCTTGAGGACAGATGGAGCTCATGGTGATGGGATTCAGCAGCTTTAGTCCATTCATAAAACCTGGGTTGTGCAGGAAAGGTTTCCCCCAGTACTGACTGGGCTCTGCACCTCTGAGAGTGGGTGTAGATACTGTATTATTAAGTGTTCTGAAAGATGCGTACAGGGAGCTTTCCCTGATTTTCCTCCCCTGATAATGGGATGTGTTTGCTCAGCATGTGCAGGGTCAGGAGTTCTCTCTCACAGACTTTGCTGTTCCAGGAAGTTTGGTGTCATTACAAGAAAATTACCTTTTGAAGATCAGAATCTGGAGGATTAAAACCTGAAAGAGCATGTGAGATGCATTTTTCTAAGGGTGACCTTGTGCAGTGGTCAGAAGACACCAGTTTACAGTCTTGCAGATCTGCACTATAGATTCTGAAATCAAACACCTGATCAGCCTTTCTGGGATGTGGTTGCTTGTTAGGAGAATGTAGTGACAGATCCTGGCATCCCCACATTTCCTTACAGTTTAACTTTGGTCTTAATCTTCCAGGACTTGACATTCTCTAGAAATGACAGTGTCCCTGGTCGATGCTGTGGGAACATCTCCCATAATCATCTCAGTTTGTCAGGTTGGAAAGGCACACGTCAGTTGGGGTGAGATGAGGTTTGGGTAGTAGTTTGCTCCTGTGTGTCTTGGCAAGAATCTTTTCCCAGTTCCTCAGACTAAATCAGCTTTGTGTGTGTGGCTAAAATCACGTTTTATCCAGTTACATGAAGTTGTTGTCTCTAGCCTTGATATTCCACAGCTCTGGAAACCAAGGACTGGTATGGAAGCCAGGGAGGAAAAGTCATTTGAACGCAGTGGCACTGCTGCTTTCCCTGCTCTAGCTTTGTTCTGCTTTTCTGATGATGTTTTTCCCTGCCCAGTGCAGAGGCGATACCAAGGATGGTTACTTATGGTGTAGGCAGAGAGCAGTTGGAGGAATTCAGGCCCAGAAAGCTTTGGAGCATTGTACAGCTGCAGTGGGGGTTTAAAGAGCTCCATTTGTCCCAGAGTTTTCTGGTTTGTGGCACTAGTGTAGAAAATCAAACCATCTAACAGGGTGTGGATCATTTATGTCCCAGGGAAGCCTGCAGACAAGTATTTGTGGTGCTGACACAGGGTGATGAATCTGCCTGGGGATGCTCTTTCTGAGCAATGGGGTCGATACCGTTCCTGGATCCTTTCAGTGCAGGTGCTGCTGTGGTTCCCTTTGCTCAGTTCCCAGGGAAATGGGGAGAGGGTTTTGATGAAAAATACAGTGGTGGCTCATTGCCCTTCCCCCTCTGTGTGGACTGACAGGA
Source organism: Laterallus jamaicensis coturniculus (assembly GCA_022605575.1). NCBI lineage: Eukaryota > Metazoa > Chordata > Aves > Gruiformes > Rallidae > Laterallus > Laterallus jamaicensis. The sequence goes on along the minus strand of JAKCOX010000087.1, from coordinate 2,467,405 downwards.
GGGGCTTTCTGTTACAAAGAGTGAGAGTGTTTTTCACCTGTGCCTGGGCAGGGAGGGGTTTGCCTGTGCACAGCAGCTATGGGGAAGTTGCAATGTCAGCCCAGAGGTTTCAGGACAAGGTGAAGCTTTGCCAGCAGTAAATTGCTTTGCCCTTCTTCCACAGCCTTGCCATGAGGGGAGACTTGCAGCACTTTAGCATTGTGGCAGGGAAGCTCCCCCAGGGTGTTAGAGGTGATTTTTCTCTGTTCTGTTCCAAGAACAAGCTAGTGCATTTGTGCCTGTTAGAACTGAACTTACTCTGGACTCTGACTATGGAAACCAGACCTTTGGACTGGAAATTTCTCCTCTACTCTAAAAACTCGACTGTTGTGCTTCTCCTGCTGTGTTTATTTGTAGGTGTCCCCTCTCCCTTGGGTGACGTGGTGTTACCTGTGTCCTGCCTCTGTGTGTGTTGGTCGAGATGGGCAGTGGGATTCGTTAGGACTCTGAGGTTCTGGAGAAGCGTTGATAAGCTATTAGATACCAGGCATTTGTGTGGAGGGCTTGGCAATGTGTCTGCTGTGATGTGTCCATAGGGGTGACAGGGAGAAACGACCCAGCTCTGCTTTTTCTGATGGCACGCTCTGCCTTGTGTTCATAAGCAGCAGGTTCCAGATCTCAGCTCAGGAAACAGGGCGCTGCATGGGAGAGGGCAGCAGGGTGACAGATCTGGTGTAGGCATTGATAGGAACTCCAGAGAAATCAAGTGATACAGTTTCTATAGCACCTGGCGCTGCCATGAACCCCACTCCTGGACTCCTGCCTGACACATGGCTTGCTCTCCTCCCAGTCTAAGGGGAGGAAACCCTTGAATGACAGGGTGGAGACCAGCCTGAGCCCCTGAGGGATCCAAGTACTGCTCTCCTGTGTGTTTTCTTGTCAGCCTGACCAGCTGAAGACAGGGAGTTTGCCTGCTCTGCCACAGGGAGTCAGCTCTGTTCCTGGGCATTTATTCTAGAGGTTTTCTTAAAGATTTTAATGATTGATTTTTTCCCCTCCATGAAAGCTTGCATTGTTAAGTAGGACCTGACTGCAACTGGTGAAGTAATGCTCAGCAATGAAAATTTTATCCAAACTGGGAACTCCCAGATGGGTTTTGTCTAAGGGAAAGGTTCTGTTGATTCTCAGAATTAGTCCTGGACAGCACAGGCAGAAGGACTTGGAATTTCAGTTTGGACTCTAACTCTTTTAGTCAGCTGACTAAGAGAGGAAACTAAGGGAAGAAGAAATGGAGTAACTAGGAAATGGCAAAATGGCAAAGTTTGGGGTATTTTAGTCTAAACTGAACTAGCTGAGCTGGCTGGAAACTAGTCGGCTTGGAGGCCTTTTCCATGACAAATGGAATGACTTGCCACAAAGTACTTGTAAAGTCACTGGGAGGATTTGGAGATCGCCCTTCCCTCAGCTGTCTGTGAGCTCCAGCACTGGAGTTTGGGAAAGCCTTGCTTGACCATTTAGTGTTTTTAAGTATGGTCTGAGCTAACACACAGTACTTTGTAACTTGCTTTGGGTCTCTGAGTTACTACACATTGGGATGTGTGCCACATTGCTAACTCCTGATCACTTGTTACTGCAGGCTTAAGGAGAGGGGACGCTACGCAGACAACTGCCTGGTGGCCCTGAGTTGCTGGGCCACTGCAGGATGTACTGTAGGTTCAGGTGTAGGAATACAGTCTGTCCCAGGTTAAGTACACTGGAGCAAAGTTAGGCTTCCCAAATCATCTTGTAGAGCCCTGGCTTCTTGTATTGCCTGGGAAAAATCCTGCCCTTAACAGTTGTGTCACTTTGTTTTGTACCCACAGCAGGACTGGCACCTGCGGGACAGTTTCATCAGCCTTACCCAAGGGGGTTCTGTGTTTCCTCCTAGGTGCCAGCCTCATGCCAGAACCCAAAACCAGTTTAGGCTGGGCACGCACACCAAGTAGGGATCTCCAGTACAGCACTCCCAAGGCTACTGTCCAGGAGGTATGAAAAAGTTTCAGCACTTGGTATTCAAAAAGATGTGGAAAAGCTATACCTTCAGACTTGTTTCCATAAGGCTCTCATGCCCTGGGAGGAGCTCTTTTGCAGTACTGACTGTTCAGGGGCTGAGGGAGACTAGTGTAGGTTTGGACATCCCTGTAGCTGGACAATGCTAGGCTCTCTCCCTAGAGTTAGGAAAGTTTACAGAATAAACTGTTTCTGTTGTAGAGATGAAATCTTCGTGTGGGGCAGGTGGGGGGGGCAGGGGCATGATGAAAGCATGCCAGGCTTTGTAAGGACAAAAATTCAGGGGTAATTCAAACTCAGATGGACATGGTGGTGGAGGTATGGGTGAATGATGGATTATCATGGTGGAGTAGTAGCATTCCTGTTTCATTCTCCGTTCCCTTTTGTACTATTTCCTAAGGATCTGAGTGTAGCACTTGTGACTTTGGAGGTCTGTCTGACAGCTTCTGAGTGTCAAGCTGATGTCCTCCTGAAACTCACCAAGATCTAGTTCCTGGTTATTGATTGAATACTAAGAACCCATCATTTTCCTTGTGAAGTTAGCTGATCCATGCAGAGCTTATTCTGGGGAGGTGCTGGCTTTGGGAAACTCATCAGGTGGGAGTTATTTTTCACATCTTCACAGCTGGCATGAATAACCTGGCATCATCAGCAAACGTCACTGCTCAGTCCCTCCATTCTGAAAGTGCTGTGTTCAAATGATGAGCAGCACGAGTTCCAGTGCAGGTCCTGGGGGAAGCCACTGGTGACCTGACTCCTGTCTTTGTGGTTGTATCTTTAAATTGTGGGTTTTTTTAAATGTGCAGCCTTACCTCTTGTTCTGCTGTGGCTCAGTTTCTCTAAGAGTTTCTGAGGATGACTTTGTTAAATGCCTTTCCTTCTTGTGTGTCACCAAAAGAGAACAGCTGCAGAATCCTGCCTCACTGACAGGTGTTTTGCTAGAATGAAACCACTGTTTAATTTCAGGGGGAGTGTGTATGAATATCTGGGCTCCTCCTCTGTGAATCCACTTTCTGTGGTATGTAGTGATGAGAAAGTCAAGCAGTCACATCAAACAGGTGATATCCAGATAGAACAGACTGCAATTGAGAAGTCTCTATGTCTGTGTCCATTTTAAAATACATATATTTCATATATGCACAGATCTATTAGAATAAAGCTTTTTTAAGAAGAAGAAATCAGCCTTAAAATCAGTGGGGAGGTAATCAGATGGGAGGTTTCTGGAGGTTGCAGGTTCTTTTCCAAAGCCTCACAGAACCAGTACACATACTGTCACTGCCTGGTGAACGTTCACTGTGTTTTGTCTCTTGCAGAGTTCCTGAGAGCAGCCAGCTGACAGGGGTGATCCTATGACCCCTGACTTCACGTGTAATACATCTGATGAAGAAAAGAAAGAAGATGTCAATCCAGGAGAAGTATTTAGGCTGATGAGCTGTATCCATCGCTCAGAAGTGAACTGGTGAAAGTGGCACCCATGGAGGACGAGTTTCCACCCCCTGCATCTAACGAAAACCACCCTGGTGGTTAGTGATTTAGTCTGTTCACCTGTGAGTGGGAATACATTTCTGTAACATTGGATCAAGAGGACTTTGCCTCCAGTTACAGAATCACAGAATCGTAGGGGTTGGAAGGGCCCTGGAGAGCTCCTGGGGTCCAACCCCCTGCCAGAGCAGCTCCCCAGCTCATACTGCACAGGTCTGTGACCAGATGAGTCTTGAGTATTTCCAGAGAAGGAGACTCCACCACCTCCCTGGGCAGCCTGTCCCAGGGCTCTGTTGCCCTCACTGGGGAAATGTTCTTCCCCATGTTGGTGTGGAACTTCCTGTGCTCCATTTTGCAGCCATTGCCCCTTGTCCTGTCCCCACAGACACTGAGAAGGGGCTGGCCAATTCCCCCTGCATCCCATGCTTAAGATATTTATAAACATTGATTAGGTCCCCCCTCAGTCTTGTTTTCTCCAGGCTGAACAGCCGCTGCTCTCTCAGCCTTTCCTAATAGGATAGATGCTCCAGGCCCTTCGTCATCTCCTCAGCCTCCTCTGGACTCTCTCCAGGAGATCCCTGGCTTTTTTATTCCAGGGAGCCCAGAACTGACACAACACTCCAGGTGGGGTCTGACCAGGGCAGAGCAGAGGGGGAGGATCCCCTCCTGTGACCTGCTGCCCACACTTCTCTTGATGCCCCCCAGGATCCCATTGTCTCTCTCAGCCCCCAGGGCACACTGCTATCCTATCATTCATTCATTCATTCTGTGAATCAATTGAGAACTGGGACCCCCAATACACCAAATGTCTGGCCAATTCCTGCAGGATATTAGTGGATTTGTGGCAAACCAGCATATGCATATTTGCCAAAGAACTGGGCAGGATCTTGTGTGTTGGGAACTCCAAGACCCAGTTTTTTCCTGATACCCATAAAACAGGGAGAGCAACTAGGAGTTCAAGTGTGTACTGAGGCTGATGGGACAAGAGAAAGACCCCATAGACAGAGCCTGCAAATTGGGCACTGGAAGAATAAGGAATGGCCTCCTGAGAGAATCATTGCCTCTTATGATCCAGCTCCATGGGCAAGACACGGGTCCTGGGGTTACCAGACCCAAATATATATGGCTAATAGAATAATTAGATTACAAACCATAGTGGAATTAATTGTAAATAAAACTGGAGATGCCCTTGGATGAAATGCAAAAACACCAGGATGAGAAGTGCTTTATATCAAAATCGCTCAGCTTTAGATGATTTATTAGCAGAGGAAGGGGGTGTTTGTGGAAAATTCAACCTTACTAATTGTTGTTTAGAGATTGATGATGAGGGAAAAGCTGTAAATGAGCTTATAAAAGAAGATAATTGCACGTGTCCCTGTTTAAACCTGGAAAGGAATCAACCCAGGAGGATCATAGAATCATAGAATGGCATGGGTTGGAAGGGACCCCAAGGATCACAGAGCTCCAACCCCCTGCCATAGGCAGGGACACCAACCTCAGGCCTGGAGCTACACAAGGTTGTCCAGGGCCCCATCCAACCTGGCCTTGAACACCCCCAGACACGGGGCACCCACCCCCTCTCTGGGCAGCCTGTTTCAGCCCCTCACCACTCTCTCTGCAAAGAACTTCCCCCTAATATCCAATCTAAACCTTCCCTCCTTTAGCTTTAATCCATCCCCCTTGTCCTGCCATTGTCTGTCCCTTTAACAAGCTGATTCCCCTCCTGCTTATAATCTCCCTTCAGGGACTGGCAGGCTGCAGTGAGGTCCCCCCACAGCCTTCTCTTCTCCAGGCTGACCCAGCCCAGCTCCCTCAGCCTCTCTTTGTAGGGCAGGTGCTCCAGGACTCTGAGCATCTCCGTGGCTCCTCTGACCCCTCTCCAACAGCCCCACATATTTCCTGTACTGGGGCCCCAGCTCTGGACCCAGGATCCAGCTGGGGCCTCAGGAGGGCAGAGCAGAGAGGGACAATCCCCTCCCTGTCCCTGCTGCCACCCCTCTGCTGATGGGGGACAGGAGTCTGGAGGAGTATGGGGGGACACTGTGGGTGGTTTACCAAACTTGGGGTAATTGCACTGGGGATATGCAGAGGATTGTTAATAATCCCATGTTTCACCCCTTGTTTTACCAGATTGATACCCTGGGCTATACAAGGGATGCAAATCTCTGCGGTGCCTGTGGACCCGGGACCAGGGAAAGAGAAACCCCATTCCCTGATGATAATAAAACCAGAAGATGCAGAATGAATCCCAGTTCAGCCAGTGTTGGATCAACTGGGAAAGAAAACACGACTCAACACTGTAAAAAGGGAAACTGGGGGATTGTGAACTATGTCCATCTGATTGGTGTCAGTGTGGGAGAATTTGGGGCCACCTGGTGAGAGGTGACAGTTTTGCACCCTGGTACGACCTGGGGGGTGGGAGGGGGGGTCAGTGTGAATAGGGGTGTCCTGCACCGAGCTGGTGGGCTGGAGACTGGGACACTGCGGGACTGCTTACTTGGGATCATGTATGGCTGGTTACTGGGGACACTGGTGGGCTGGTTACTGGGGATACTGGTGGGCTGATTACTGGGTATACTGGTGGGCTGGTGACTGGGGATACCGGTGAGCTGGTTACTGGGACACTGGGTCTGATTACATGGGTTAATGTGGGGCTGGTTACTAGGGACAATGATGGGCTGGAGACTGGGAAAACGGGTAGGCTGGTGACTGGGGATACTGGTGGGCTGGTTACTTGGGATACTGTGGACTGGTTACTAGGGACATTGGTGGGCTGATTACTGCGTCACAGGTGGGCTGGTTACTGGGGACACTGGTGGGCAGGTTTCTAGAGACACATTGGGAGGTTTTTACTGGAGATACTGGTACGCTGGTGTCTGTGACACTGTTGTGCTGGTCTCTTGGGACAATGGGGAGATGATTACTGGGGTTACTAGAAGGCTGGTTACTGGGGACACTCTCGGGCGGGTTACTGGGGATACTGGTGGGCTGGTTACAGGTAATACTGGGAGACTGGTCACCGGGAATTCTGGTGGGCTGGTTACATGGGTCACTGGTGAACTCTTTACTGGGACTACAGGTTGCTGCTTACTGTGGATACTGGGGCACTGGTTACTGGGGATACTGGTGGGCTGGTTAGTGGGACACTGGTGTTCTGATTACTTGGGATACTTGTGGGCTGGATACTAGGATACTGGTGGGCTGGTTCCTGGGGATAGTGGTGGGCCATTTACTGGGACATTGGAGGGATGGTTACTGGGGAAAATGGTGGGCTGGTTAATGGGGATACTGGAAGGCTTGTAACTGGGGACACCAGGGTCTGGTTACTGGGAACCCTGTGGGGCTGGTTACTGGAGACACTGGAGGGCTGGTTACTGTGTATACTGGTGAGCTTGTTACTGGGGAAACTGGTGGTTTAACTGGGATCCTGGTGGACTTTTTACTGGGGAAACAGGGGGTGGTTACTGCGGATAATGGTGGGTTGTTTTCTGGGGATATTGTTGGGCTGGTTACTTGGGATACTGGGGGCATGGTTACTGGGAAAGTCGGGGGGCTGGTTCATGGTGACACTGGTGGGCTGGTTACTGGGGATACTGGTGGGCTGGTTACTTGGGATACTGAGGGTCTGGTTACTGGGAAACTCGGGGGGCTGGTTCCTGGGGACACTGGTGGGCTGGTTACTGGGGACACTGGGGGGCTGGTTACTGGGGAAACTGTTGGGCTGGTATCTGCGGATACTGGGTCCCTGTTAACTGGGATACAGGGGGCCTGGTTACTGGGAAACTCGGGGGGCTGGTTACTGGGGACACTGGTGGGCTGGTTGCAGGAGACCGGTGGGCTGGTTTCTGGGGATAGTGGGCGCTGGTTACTTGGGATACTGGGGGCCTGGTTACTGGGAAACTCGGGGGGCTTGTTCCTGGGGACACTTGTAGGCTGGTTACCGGGGACACTGGTGGGCTGGATTCTGAGGATACTGGGTTCTTGTTACCTGGGATACAAAGGGCCCTGTTACTGGGAAACTCGGGGGGCTGGTTACTGGGGACACTGGTGGCTCGTTCCTGGGGATACTGGGGGCTGGTTACTTGCGATACTGAGAGCCTGGTTACTGGCAAATTCAGGGAGCAGGTTCCTGGGGACAATGGTGGGCTGTTTATTTGGGACATTGGTGGGCTGGTTTCTGGGGATACTGGTGGGCTAGTTACTTGGGATACTGGGGGCCTGGTTACTAGGTAACTCGGGAGGCTGGTTACTGGGGACACTGGGGGCTCATTCCTGGGGATACTGAGGGCTGGTCACATGGAATACTGGGGGCCTGGTTACGGGGAAACTAGGGGGGGCTGGTTACTGGGGACACTGGAGGGCTGGTTACTAGAGACACTGGTGGGCTGGTTTCTGGGGATACAGGTGGGCTGGTTACTTGGGATACATAGAGTCTGGTTACTGAGAAATTCGGGGGGCTGTTTACTTGGGATAATGGGGGCTGGTTTCCTGGGATACTGGGGCCTGGTTACTAGAAAACACGGGGTGGTGGTTACTGGGGACACTTGTGGGCTGGTTACTGGGGAAACTGGTGGGCTGGTTTCTGGGGATACTGGTGGGGTAGTTACTGGGGACACTTTTGGGCTGGTTTCTGTGGATACTGGGTCCTTGTTAACTGGGATACAGGGAGACTGGTTACTGGGAAACTCGGGGGCTGGTTACTGGGTACTCTGGTGGGCTGGTTCCGGGGGATACTGGGGGCTGGTTACTTGGGATGCTGTGGGCTTGGTTACTGGGAAACTCGGGGGGCTGGTTACTGGGGATACTGGGGGCCTGGTTACTGGGAACCTCAGGGTGGGGGTTACTGGGGCCACTGGTATTATAGTATCTGGGGAGAGTGGGGGCTGGTTAATGGGATACTTTAGGCTTGGTTACTTGGAAACCCGGGGGGGCTTGTTCCTGGGGACTTGTAGAGTTACTTGGAGTTCAGGAGCTGGGAGAGTTTGGTGCCAGTCTGCACAGCCTCCCGATCGCTACAGCACTGATGTGCTGGGCAAGCACAGGGTAACCCTCCAGGAAGGATTGGTTTTCTATGGGATGCCAAGAGCCTAGTGCTTCAAAACTCAATGTTAATGGGGGTGTAAGTGCAGCTGGAACTCACTGGATTTCTGTTTATGGGTTTTTAAAATTAGACAAGGGGATTTTTTTTTCCTGTTTGGGGAGATGCTGGATCTGGATGGAAATGGCTGCTGGAAAGGAACAGTTCTAACAGAACTGTTCATAGAATCCCAGACTGGTCTGGTTTGGAAGGGACCCCAAGTATCACAGAGCTCCAACCCCCCTTCCACAGGCAAGGCCACCAACATCAGACCTGGAGCTACACAATGTTGCCCAGGGCCCCATGATACCTGGCCTTGTAAATCTTCTAAAGCCTTTACCCATCCATTGGTTTTATATTTATAGCCCACACCCAAATGCTGCCTTGAGCAATTCCACTGGAGAGAGGGCCACAGAGATGCTCAGATGGCTGGAGCAGCTCCCCTGTGGAGAGAGGCTGAGGGAGCTGGGCTGGGTCAGCCTGGAGAAGAGAAGGCTGTGGGGGGACCTCATTGCAGCCTGCCAGTGCCTGAAGAGAGCAGAGGAACAGGAGGGGACTCAACTTTTTAAAAGGACAGACAAGGGCAGGACAAGGGGGATGGATTAAAGCTAAAGGAGGGAAGGTTTAGATTGGATATTGGGAGGAAGTTCTTTGCAGAGAGAGTAGTGAGTGGCTGGAACAGGCTGCCCAGAGAGGGGGTGGGTGCCCCGTGTCTGGGGGTGTTCAAGGCCAGGTTGGATGGGGCCCTGGACAACCTTGTGTAGCTCCAGGCCTGAGGTTGGTGGCCCTGCCTGTGGCAGGGGGGTTTTGAGCTCTGTGAACCTTCCAACCCAGCCCATTTGATGATTCTATGATGCATCCATCACACCAACCCTAACAGAGCTGCTGCCTCCCCGGCATCGAGCAGCAGGTATTGGGGGGAAAACCCCGTGGCCTGTGACACCCGCCTGTCCCAGACACTCCCTGGATGTGGGGAGCCCAGACGGCAGCCCCAGAGGTGGGAGAGTGAAAAACCCACCCCAATTTGGCACGTCAGAGTCTCACTTGTTCAGGTCCCAGCAAGGCTGGAAGATGAGGAACGTGAGGTCATCTGCCAGTGTGGTGAAGTGAATGAGGCAGGATACTACACACAGGGTGAGAAGAGGGAGAGTTGGTACAAAGACAGGACGACCCTCAGGGAAAAGCTGGAGCACAGGGAATTCCCCCCCAATCTGGGAAGAACCTCTTCCCGGTGAGGGTGAAGGAGCCCTGGGACAGGCTTCCCAGGGAGGTGGTGGAGTCTCCTTCTCTGGAGATATTCAAGACCCATCTGGATGCCTTTCTGTGCAGTATGAGCTGGGGAGCTGCTTCGGCAGGGGGTTGGACCCCATGAGCTCTTGAGGTCCCTTCCAACCCCTACAACTCTGTGATTCTGTGATTAGGCCTAAGCTGCTTTTTCTAATCATGTTCCTAAGTGGTTTTGAGCCAATCAGCAAATAGTAAATGTAAGAATGGCTTCTGTGATCCACTGAAACTAAGGCCCACGTGGGCTGTGCAAAGTATATCAACTTGTGATTTGCTACAGTCAAACGACAATCAGCTTGCATCAGGCTGTGTGCCATCTCTCAATCGCAGCAGCCACCAATAAAACAGGGGGGAAGCCCAGACATGGGGCACTGGCAGAAGATACTGCTCTGTCTGACAGCAGCAGAAGACAATTCCTCTGATAAAAACCCTTTCCTGTTCTAAAGAATGTACACAGGGACTGAAAAGACTCTGTTATTAGAGTTATTTCATGTTAAATCACCTTCTTTGAGTTGTCATGGATGAAAAACTCTTTTTATATAACAGCTGATTTCTAATTTTCAGGAAAGCTAATCTGAAGTGTGACACTTTAAGGAGATGAAATTAAACTTAGTGGGAGTCCTTCTGTAACTTTACAGACTGCAGTGTGCCAGCCATTGTCGATAGGGAACGTGCCACAGGCAAGTTTAAGGCATTTTTATCCTGCTTTAATTGAGCAGATGAAGTTGAAAACATGAACTGAGGGTTTTCTCTTTCCTGCAGCTCTTTGGTCTGCAGCTCTACAGTGAAACTGTGTTTTACTGTAGCTTCACGTTAGTCAGAAGCCATGTGAAATCAAAGCTTTGGAAGTAGTAACTTTGGTGGTTAACTCCTGCTAGCTAACACGCAGGCGTTGTAACACCAGACTTGAAGGCCTGTGATCTCCCCTGGCACCAGCAGTGAGAAACACAGGGAAGGTGTTCAGATCTGTGTGTTCCCTCTTTTAGCATTTGGCTTTCCCCTCTAGTGCCTCCCCTCTGAAAAGAGCACGTTGCCCGTTCCTATTCCCCTTCCTGCTGTGTGCTTGGAGAAGAATAAAACAAGTGTTTGGAGTCTTCTTCTAAAGCATATTAAAAACTAGATCAAAACTTCTTTTTAACACTTCTTCCCCCCCTCAGTTAAGGGACAACCTCGGAGTTTCAAACTTGCAGGTACTCAAATCAGGCAGTAGGTGACTTCAAGGCACTTATTCTTCTAAAATGACATTTTGGTGAATTTCCCATTTTCCAGCTCAACAAGAGGTTTCTACGTGGTTTTCCATGGGCAGGCAGAGACCCCCAATGGCTCATTTACTCACAGGATGTAGTCCTCTGTCCCCTGTCCCTGGGGTGTGCTGGGTGAGCTGGAGCTGGCAGCTTGCAAAGGGCTGAAGGTGGGAAGGGCTGTGGGATGCAGTGATGGTGGGGAAGGTGGAGCAGTGGCAGCAGCTCTCTCACTGCAGGCAGCGAACTGGCCACTGCACAGCGGGTGGGTTCCACTGGCCAGGCGAGAGATCCTTCGTTTTTTGATCAGAGGATCAATACAGCCAGAATTCAGAGGGCGTTTCTGGAACAAAACAAACAAGAAATTAACTCCTCAGAATGAACTTTTGCTCCCGTTCCAAACCCCCAGGAAGCACTGCAGAGAAACTCGGTGTGTTTCCAGTCTTAGTTTCTAATCTTACCACCTAGCGAGCTGTCCTTCAAGTCTGCAGCTAGAAGGCTGTGGGAGAAAGATGCTCTCCCCAGCAGCTCCAGCACAGGCTTCACCAGAGCCAGGTCAGGTTGCCATGGCCTGGGTGCCAATCCCCATTCACACATCGCGGGTGATGAGCCGGCTGTTGCTGTCACACAGCCAAGAGGGGTACTAAAGATGCCCCACGAAGTGTGTGGCAGCGCTCTGCTCAGAGCAGGTGAAGTGAAAAGTGGGTGGGAATAGGTAAAAACCCCAGTTTTGCCTCAGCTGTCATTCCACTGGCTCCCATCATATCCTCTAGCAAGGAGAGACTGCTCATGTTCACGTGTGATGGCAGCTTGGACCAGGGGTCTGGGCAGGGCTCTGGAGCAGGAATGCTGGGCAGGGCTCAGGAGCAGGGATGCTGGGAACAGCTCTGGAGCAGGGATGCTGGGCAGGGCTCTGGGGCACGGGCCCCAGGCACAGCTCTGGATTAACACTCTGCACACACAAGCTCTTGTCCATCCTCACAGTTCAACTGCCTTTCCCAAAGAGCAATTTCAGTCATAGAAAGTATCAGTAAACATTTTGCAATACAGAACACTACATAGAGCAGCCCTTAAGCTACTTTCCTGCAGTCTCTCCTGGTGCAGACATCCTTGAAAACATATCATCAACTAAAGAAATGCTTTGGGATTTTTGTGTTCAAGGCAATACTAGTGCTTCACATCACAGCTTTTACACCAACAGAAAGTGTGATCAATCTTTACATACCATAAGTAGTGTTAAAAAAAATGACAAAATACCTGAGAAGTTGATGGACCATCTGTGTCAGAAGTGACAGGGAAATCCTCATGACCAGTGCTGGTGGCATTCTGAGACAGAACTAAATTGCTGAAAGGAGAACCCAACATTCAGGTTAGAAGGCAAAAATACCTGTGCAGTAGTTCTTACGTTACAGGGAAGACAGGCATTGATTTCCCAGGAAAAGTTCTAAATGGCTATTATCTTTCCCCTAGAGACTGAACTTACCTAAGTTTTATCTTCAATAAACTGTTTGTCTATTTCAGTGTATCCAGGCCAATCTTGTTTAATTTCTTGAAATACATAATCCTTCAGAGTGTAAGTATTATCCATTGGATTCATGTTGGCTACCTACAGCAGACATTGAGGAAAATAAATGTTCATTATACCTAAATACAAATTACAGGAAAAAAATCAGTACTGCATAACTAAAGTGAAAAATTAATTTACACTCCAGTTTTCCAGGCTTTCCACAGCGCTGCTTCCCTCCCAAAGCCATGCCTCCAAACCACTTAGGAACTGAGAGCATAACCAAGCCCTCACACCATTCACAGCCCTGCACCCCAATTCTAACTGGCACCAAGCACATCACAGAGTCAGCCCTGCACCCCACCAGCAGCCAGACCTGTCCTACCTGAGCTCAGCCAAGGCCTGTCTGAAAGAGAAGCACCCCAAACACCCCAACTGTCCTCCCCTCACTGCTGAGGCCCCGTTTCTTCCAGCACTCACTGAAGTTCTATCTGAACAGCTGCCAAGAATCATGGGCTGGCTCTGAGTGTTGTAGCTTCATAAAACCCTGCAAACAGTTGTTCAGCCCTCACCCCCCAGGATGGTTGAGCTGGCTGTGAACACACAGCAGCGTGAGCATCTTCCCAAAGGGAATCTTCAAGCACCTGCTGCTTCAGTTGGCTACTTACAGGCTTGATGGTAGATCTTGGGTGCTGCAGGGGGTGGGGGGTTGTTTTGGTAATGCAGGAGAGCGTTTGGCTGGTGGATAAAAAAATACCTGGAGTAAAACTCTGCATTTGTAGTGTTTTACATGGACTGGGATTTTTGGGCAGCAGTGAAATGTTCTTCATATTGACCTCTTCCTTGTTTGTTTGGGGTTTTGTTCCCCCTGAAGGTGCTTCAAGAGGAAATCTTGGACGAGTATGGGATGATCAAACAGGTATGAGTGAGGCCGGGGCTGTGGGTGCTCCTGGCGCCAGGCGGCTCTTCAGCGACGGGCACGAAACGTGGGACCCTGAGGAAAGGGTTTCACTCCCTCATCTCCTTTTGGTTTTGTCTTTACAGTCTACCCCCAGCTACAGCCAACAGAAAAGCAGGTGTGAGTATCTCCACAACAAGCTGGCTCACATCAAGAGGCTGATAGAGGAATTCAACCACCAGAGAGCAGAGTGATGGCATCAGTCCCTGGCCAGGAAAAAAGTGTAACTGGACTTTTATTTCTTTAGAACTGGAGATAGGTTGCTGTAAGGGTATAGAAAGGTAGTATCAAACTCTAAATTGCAGAAGTCTCAGTATTAGCAGATTGAAGTACTTTTGTTGTTGTTAATGTTGCTTATAGGTATATTTGGAGCTGCTTTTTCTGTGCCTTCAAGCCATTGTTTGTTGCCCTCCCCTCAATATTGTTCTACATCAACTCAAGTTCAATAAAATGTTAACTTTGGAATCCTGCAGCTTGGGTCCTTTCTTGTGGTGGTGCTGAGGAGGGTCAAGGGACCCCTCTGCAGTGAAGCAGCGTGAGGAGCCCTGTCACAGGGCTGCTGCTCTGCCATGGAGTGCAGGGGTGAACTCTGAACTGGCAGTGAGGGGTTGGAAAAGGCCTCCAGAGCCCGTGGGGTCCCACCCCCTGCCAAAGCAGGGTCCCTGGGACAGGGCGCACAGGTCGGTGTCCAGACAGGGCTGGAATCTCTCCAGAGGAGACTCCACACCCCCTGGGCAGCCTGTCCCAGGGCTCCCTCACCCTCACCGGGGAAGAGGTTCTTCCCCAGATTGGGGGGAACTCCCTGTGCTCCAGCTTTTCCCTGAGGGTCGTCCTGTCATTGTACCAACTCTCCCTCTTCTCACCCTGTGTGTAGTATCCTGCCTCATTCACTTCACCACACTGGCAGATGACCCCACGTTCCTCATCTTCCAGCCTTGCTGGGACCTGATCAAGTGAGACTCTGACGTGCTAAATTGGGGTGGGTTTTCCACTCTCCCACCTCTGGGGCTGCCATCTGGGCTCCCCCCATCCAGGGAGCGTCTGGGACAGGCGGGTGTCATGGGCCACAGGGTTTTCCCCCCCTGACACCTGCTGCTCTATGCCGAGGAGGCAGCAGTTCTGTCTGGGTCGGGCTGTTGGCTGCATCATAGAATCATGGAATGGGCTGGGTTGAGAGGGACCCCAAGGGTCACAGAGCTCAAAACCCCTGCCACAGGCAGGGCCACCAACCTCAGGCCTGGAGCTACACAAGGTTGCCCAGGGCCCCATCCAACCTGGCCTTCAACATCCCCAGACACGGGGCACCCACTACTTCTCTGGGCAGCCCCTTCCAGCCCCTCACCATTCTCTCTGGAAAAAACTTCCCTCTAATATCCAATCTAAACTTTACTTACTTTAGCTTTAATCCTTTCCTTCTTGTCCTGCCATTGTCTGTCCTTTTAAAATGTTGAGTCCCCTCCTGTTCCTCTGCTCCCTTCAGGGACTGGCAGGCTGCAATGAGGTCCCCCCACAGCCTTCTCTTCTCCAGGCTGACCCAGCCCAGCTCCCTCAGCCTCTCTCCATAGGGGAGCTGATCCAGCCCTCTGAGCATCTCTGTGGCCCTCTCTCCAGTGGAATTGCTCAAGGAAGCAGTTGGGTGTGGGCTATAAATATGAAACCAGTGGATGGGTAAAGGCTTTACAAGCAGTTGCCTTCATCCTGGCTCACACCTCATCGTGCCCATAAACCCTTCTTCCAATGCCAGGTTGGATTGGGTCCTGGGCAACCTTGCGTAGCTCCAGGCTTGAGGTTGGTGGCCCTGCCTGTGGCAGGGGGTTGAAGCCCATAAACACAAATCCAGTGAGTTCCAGCTGCACTTACAACCCCATTAACAATGAGTTTTGAAGCACTAGGCTCTTGGCCTCCCAAAGAAAACCCATCCTACCTGCATAGTTTGCCTGTGCTTGTCCAGCACATCAGTGCTGTAGCCATCAACAGGCTCTGCACACTGGCACCAAACTCTCCCTGCTCCAGAGCTCCAAGTAACTCTCCAAGTCCCCATTAACCAGCCCCCTGAGTTTCCCAGTTACCAGGGCCCCAGTATCCCCAGAAACCAGCCCACAAGTGTCCCCAGTAACCACCCAATAAGTGTCGCCAGAAACCAGGCCGCTAGTATGACCAGAAACAAGCCCACCAGTGTCCCCAGTAACCACGCCACAAGTGTCGCCAGTAACCAGCCCTCCAGTGTCCCAGTAACCAGCCTCCCAAGTTTCCCAGCCACCAAGACACTTGCATCCCTGGTGACAAAAACCCAGTATCCCCAGGAACCAGCCCACCAGTGTCCAAAGTAACCAGCCCCCCGAGGTTCACAGTAACCAGCCCCGACTATTCTCAGGAATGAGCCCACCAGTGTCCCCAGTAAACACCCCAAAAGTGTTGCCAAGAACCAGCCCCCCGAGTTTCCCAGTAACCAGGTTCCCTGTATCCCAAGTAACCAGCTCAACAGTGTCCCCAGTACCCATCCCACCTGTGTCCCCAGTAACCAGGCCCCCAATATCCCAAGTAACCAGCCACAAGTATCCCCAGTAACCAGCCCACCTGTGTCCCACGTAACCAACCCAACTGTGTTCCCAGTAAACAGCCCCCCGAGTTTCCCAGTAACCTGGCCCCCAGTATCCCAAGTAACCAGCCCATCAGTGTCCCCAGTAACCAGCCCCTCGATTTTCCCAGTAACCAAGTTCCCAGTATCCCAAGTAACCAGCCCCCAGTATCCCCAGAAACCCGTCCACCTGTGTCCCCAGGAACCAGCCCTCCTAGTTTCCCAGTAACAGGGCCCCCTGTATCCCAGGTAACAAGGACAACCAGTATCCCCAGAAACCAGCCCACCAGTGTCCCCAGTAACCAGCCCACAAGTGTCGCCATTAACCAGCCCGCCGAGTTTCCCAGTACCAAGCCCGCTGTATGCCCAGGAACCAGCCCACCAGTGTGCCCAGTAACCAGCTCACCAGTGTCCCCAGTAACCAGCTTCCCAGGTTTCCCAGTAACCAGGCCCCCAGTATACCCAGTAACCAGCCCCCAGTATCCCCTTCAACCAGCCTCCCCGAGTTTCCCAGTAACCAGCCTCCCCGAGTTTCCCAGTAACCAGGACCCCAATTTCCCAAGTAATCAGACCCCAGTATCCCCAGTAACCTGCACACCAGTGTCCCCATTAACCAGCCTACCAGAGTCCCCAGTATGCAGACCCCCAATGTTCCCAGTAACCAGACCCCCAGTATTCCAATTAACCATTCCTCACTATCATAGAATCATAGAATCATAGAATGGCAAGGGTTGGAAGGGACCCCAAGGATCATAAAGCTCCAACCCCCTGCCACAGGCAGGGCCACCAACCTCAGGCCTGGAGCTACACAAGGTTGCCCAGGGCCCCATCCAACCTGGCCTTGAACACTTCCAGGGATGGGGCATCCACCACCTCTCTGGGCAGCCTGTTCCAGCCCCTCACCACTCTTTCCATAAAAAACTTCCCCCTAATATCCAATCGAAATCTTCCCTCCTTCAGCTTTAAACCATTCCCCCTTGTCCAGCCATTATCTGCCCTTTTAAAAAGTTGATTCCCCTCCTGTTCCTCTGCTCCCTTCAGGCACTGGCAGGCTGCAATGAGGTCCCCCCACAGCCTTCTCTTCTCCAGGCTGACCCAGCCCAGCTCCCTCAGCCTCTCCTTGTAAGGCAGGTGCTCCAGCCCTCTAATCATCCTTGTGGCCCTCCTCTGAACCCTCTCCAACAGTTCTACATCCTTCTTGTATTGGGGGCCCCAGATCTGGACACAGTACTCCAGGTGGGGCCTCACGAGGGCAGAGTAGAGAGGGACAATCCCCTCACTGTCCCTGCTGCCACCCCTCTTCTGATGGAGCCCAGGATACCATTGGCCTTGCGAGCTGCAAGAGCACACTGCTGGCTCATGTTAAGTTTCTCATCCGCTGTGACACCCAGGTCCTTCTCAGCAGGGCTGCTCTCAAGAAGCTCTTCTCCCAGTCTGTATCTGTGACTGGGATTCTTCCGGCCCAAGTGCAACACCTGACACTTGGCAGTGTTGAACCTCATTAGGTTCACCTGGGCCCATTTTTCCAGCCTGTCAGGATCCCTCTGGATGGCTTCCTTTCCTTCTAGGGTGTCAACCACACCACTCAGCTTGGTGTCATCCGCACACTTGCTGAGGGTGCACTCAATCCCATCATTGATGTCACTGATAAAGATGTTAAAGAGAACCGGTCCCAAGACAGACCCCTGGGGGACACCGCTTGTCACCGGCCTCCACCTGGACATAGTCCCATTGACCACCACCCTTTGGCTATGGTCTGTTAACCAGTTTCTTATCCACTGGATGGTCCACCCATCAAATCCACATCTCTCCAGTTTAGAGATAAGGATGTGGTGGGTGACTGTGTCAAAGACCTTGCACAAGTCCAGGTAGATGACATCGGTCACCTTCCCTTTATCTCCTGATGCTGTCACTCCATCATAGAAAGTCACCAGATTGGTGAGGCACGACCTTCCCTTGGTGAAGCCGTGCTGGCTGTCCCGGATCACGTGCTCTTCCCTCATGTGCTCCAGCATGTCATCTAAGAGGATCTGTTCCATGATCTTCCCAGGCACAGATGTGAGGCTCACCGGCCTGTAATTCCCTGGGTCTTCCTTGCTCCCTTTCTTATAAATGGGAGTGACATGACCTTTTTTCCAGTCCCCAGGGACCTCTCCTGACAGCCATGACTTTTCAAATATGATGGAGAGCGGCTCAGCAACCACATCAGCCAGCTCCTTCAGGACCCTGGGATGCATGTTGTCCGGCCCCATAGACTTGTAGACTTGTAGACATAGTCATGTCCTAACAGTTCCTGATGTTATTTTCAGGCTCTCCCAGCGTCCAACTTTGAAAGATCTATACCTTCAGAAATGGCTCCCAAACAAAAGAGGCGAAGGCCAAAGATGATCCTGGCCTGGAACCTCTCTAGGTAACCAACTAGCAGCATGAGGAACCTTAAGGCTCAGCACATTCCTAGCCAAGGGAACGACCCTAATAGTGCCTGATGTCATTGCACAGCTCGGCACTCCTCTACCTTTGAAACTGCTAAACTGCACAAGTAGTTCCAAAGCAAAAGGTACAAGGGCTGAAAGAAGTTCCTGGTCTGAAACCTCAAAAGGTAGACTACAAACAGGACCACTGACCTTGGGGCTCAGGGCTTTCATAGCCAAGGGCACAGAATGTAAACAAACCTGATGTCATTGTCAGAGTCTACCAACTTCAGCCTTCAATTTTAATGTAGAGCAATAGCTCGCAAGCAAAAGGTGCGTGGGCTGAAAAAACTTTGTGGCATTAAACCTCCCCAGGATGCACTAGAAGAGCCAGTAACCTTGGGGCTCAAGGCTTTCCTAGCCAATGGAATGGTCCTAACACTGCCTGACATCATTTTCTGGCTCTGTCAGCATCAAGTTTCGCTAAATACTCAGCAATAGCACCCAAAGACAAGTTGTGAGGGATGAAGGATCTTACTGGCCTGAAACCTCTCCAGGTTGTGTGATAGAAGCACCAGCAACCTTGAGGCTCAGGGCTTTCCTTGCTAAAGGGAAGGGTCATAACACTGCCTGGCATCATTTTCAAACTCCACCAGAACCCATTTCAGAACTGATAAATGCCCAGCAATAGCTCCCAAACTAAATCTGTGAGAGCTGATAGATGTTACTGGCCTGAAACCTCCCAAAGTAGCCCACCAGCAGAGCAGGTTACCTTTGGGCTTTGGGCATTCCTAGCCATGGGAATGGTCCTAAAATTGACTGACACCTTTTTCGAGCTCTACCAGCATCCACTTTTGCCACTGTTAAATGTCCAACAGTAGCTCCCAAATAAAAGGAGCAAGGGCCTGAAGAGGTTCCTGGCCTGAAAGCTCCCTAAATAACCCACTAGCACCATGAGGAGCCTTAAAGCTCAGCCCACCCCTAGCCAAGGGAACAACTCTTATGGTGCTTGACTTCATGGCACAGTTCTACAGTTCTCCACCTTTAAAACTGCTAAGGTGCACCAATAGCTACAAACAAAAGGTGTAAGGGCTGAAAGAAGTTCCTGGCCTGAAACCTCCCCATGTAGACTATAAACAGGACCATTGACTTTGGGGCTCCAAGGGATCGGTCCTCACATTGCCTGGCTTTATTTTCAGGCTCTACCAGCCTCTGACTTCAATACACTAAATATCCAGCAATTTCACTTTAAAAAAATGTATGAGGACTGAAAGATGTTCCTCACATGAAACCTCTTCAGGGGTTAGACAAGGAGCAGCAGTAACCTGGGGGCTCAGAGCGTTCCTTGCCAAGGGAATGGTCCTAACATTGCCTGAAGTCATTTTCGGGCTCTACCAGTGTCCATCTAGGAAAATGCAAAACGTCCAGATGTACCCACAAACCAAAGGTGTGAGGGCCAAAAGATGTTCCTGGCTGTAAACCTCTCCAGGTATCCCATAAAACACCCCAAAACTCCACAGGTACTGAATACGAGAAGACCAGTCTCCCTGGGGTAGGCATCTGAGCACGTGAGGCTGAGGATCTGGGGGATTTCAGAGAAGGACTGGTCACCAGCATTGCCCTTGCAGAGGGGCAGGGAACATGTATTGGCTGGGGCAGCACAGCACTGAGAAACCCCCTGCAGCTCCCCTGTGTCTGCCAAGGGCAGGAGGAGGAAATGGGGAATGAAGCTGCCATGGGACATTCTCTGCCTCTTGGCATGAAGCCCTCTGCAAGGAGAACAAGGCAGTGAGAACATGGGGCACTCTTCCCTGTGCAAAACCTTCTCACTGCAGACACAAGGACTGCCTATCCCTGATCTATTAGACATTGGAAAGGTCCTTTTTGGGAGGTGCATTTCCTGCTGGCTGAGGGTTCCCCTGGCTGTATGGGGCTGTGATGGGAGCTCTCCAGGGGTCAGTTTGTCCTTGCAGCACAAGGTCTTTTTTGATATCTAGGATCTTGTCTGGGTTGTGGTTCCCACTTCCCCCAGCTGCAGAGCAGAGCTTTGGAGATTTGTTTTTCCTGATTTTGTGAAACACTGAGAAATGCCCAAATGCTCAGGTGAACC
This sequence comes from Laterallus jamaicensis coturniculus, assembly GCA_022605575.1. Classification (NCBI taxonomy): domain Eukaryota; kingdom Metazoa; phylum Chordata; class Aves; order Gruiformes; family Rallidae; genus Laterallus; species Laterallus jamaicensis. The sequence continues at coordinate 2,446,732 of JAKCOX010000087.1, read as the reverse complement.
TCTTCCTTTCACAAGGGGAGAGTCCCCTCCCTGTCCCTGCCTGGGGGTCCTGTTTCATGGGAAGTCAAGGAAAATTGATTCTCCTGCCCAGCTCTGGTTTGATCAGCAGAAAAGACTCTGCTGGACCGGAGAATTTTCCCCAGATGAAGGAGGGAAAGTCAGAGATGAGATCATAGAACAATCCCTATGAGAGCTGAGGCACCAGGAGGGAGCCTTGAAGAACTGGCCTTCTGCTGAGCTGAGCTGGGCTCCTGGGACAGTGGGAGCTGATGAAACATTGCAGCACTGATAAGGGACAGCTCTGGCCAGGAGCAGCTCCTCTGCCAAGCACACAGGGCTGGGGACACTGCCTGTAGGCTCTGAGGGGAGACCTGTGATGCTGAGAGAGCTGATGGATGCTGAGAGCTCACTGCAGGAGAAACCTCCACAGCTTCTCCCTGGTATGTCTGTGGGTGCAGGGCAATGCAGGTTCTGTTCCTGGAGGGATCTCCTCAAGCTGGAACATGGGGCAGTGTGTGGGGACTGTCAGGAGGACAGGGTCTCTATAGGACCAGGAGGTGCTGCTTGGAAGGGATGCCCTTCTGCCCCATCAGAGGGACAGGGCAGGACAGCTGTCTTTCCCTGGGCATGGCTGCAGAGGTGTGAAGCAGTGTGTGCACCCAGGGGTGCCCAGGGCTGTCCTTGTGAGCAGGGTCCCTGCACCCCGGGGTCTGTGTGCTGGGGCAGGGACTCTGCTGGTGCCAGGGTCAGCACTCATCCTGCCTGCTGGGCTCTCTACAGGGATATAGACAGCACCTCTGGGTTAAAGCAGTGACCCAGGGAAGGGCAGCGTAAGGTCCTTCTGCTGTAAGAAAGTGCTGCCTGGGTCAGCTTTGCTCCCAGCTCCAGCTGATCCCTGAGAAATTCCAAAGAGAATATTTCTCCACAGGCAGAGTCTTTGCTTTGACTTTTCCTCTCCTGTGGGCTGTGCTCACTGGGGGTGATGAGAATTTATTTCTCCCCTCGAGAATACACAGTGAAAACTTGATTCTCATGAAGATGTGGGAGCCTGGCCTGAGCCCTGCACACACAGAGGCTCCCTGGGGCAGAGCCCTGATGCCAGGAGGGGTCTGCAGAGCAGAGCTGAGCAGTTTGGATGAGGTCTGTGAGCTCAGAGCAGGAGATGACATGGGCAGAGAGAAGCAGCTGCAGGGACAGCTCCAGGCAGCAGAGCCATTGTCAGGGAGGGAGAAGGAGCTGCTCCCAGCAATGCCCTGGCAGTGGGGATTTGGGACCTCCCTGACGCCCCCTGCAGCACAGACACTTTCCTATTGCAAGCCCCTGGTTTCTGCCACCCAGCACAGACTCTGCACCAAGAGTTCCAGGGTTTCACGCTCAGTCTTCTCCTTGACAACCCAACCCCCAGTGAAAAGTAATCCCTGAGTGCCTGTCTGTCTGTCTCTGTCCTTCCAGCCTTGTCTTGAGCATTTCTCACTGATTCCCCTCCTGTCCTTGCTGCCTTTGTCCCACCGTTACCTGGGGCTCAGGGTACATCCATTGGTGGGGCTGGCACTGAGCTGACCCTCACTTCAGGACCCCCATCTGTAGGCCCAAAGCTCTGCTCTGCCCTGGGGTGAAACTGGAGTGACAGTGCTGAAAAGCTCCTTCCTATCCACAGTTGATTCAGTCTTAGATCACACCATCCTTCCATTTACTGACTGCTGCCAGGCAGGACTGAGTTCTCCAGAGCCCAGAGCTGACCCTCCTGACAGCAGTGGCACACTCAAGCCAGCACAAAATCCTGTATCCAGAGAGTCAATGTGAATTGGGAGAGGTTTCCTTACTTCTCACTGTGCCTTTTCCTCCTTGGACAGGTCTCCACACTTGAAGGCAGCAGATGTCCAACAGCAGCAGCTCCATCAGCCAGTTCCTCCTCCTGGCCTTTGCAGACACACGGGAGCTGCAGCTCCTGCACTTCTGCCTCTTCCTGGGCATCTACCTGGCTGCTCTCCTGGGCAATGGCCTCATCATCATCACCATAGCCTGGGACCACCACCTCCACACCCCCATGTACTTCTTCCTTCTCAACCTCGCTGTTACTGACCTTGGCTGCATCTCCACCACTGTTCCCAAATCCATGGCCAATTCCTTGTGGCACACCAGGGCCATTTCCTACACAGGATGTGTGGCTCAACTCTTTTTCTTTGTATTTTTGCTCTCCACAGAGTTCTATCTCCTCACTGTCATGGCCTATGACCGCTACGTTGCCATCTGCCACCCCCTGCACTACGGGACCCTCCTGGGCAGCAGAGCTTGTGTCCACATGGCAGCAGCTGCCTGGGCCAGTGGGTTTCTCTATTCCATGCTGCACACAGCCAGTACATTTTCACTGCCCCTCTGCCATGGCAATGCTGTTGACCAGTTCTTCTGTGAAATCCCCCAGATCCTCAAGCTCTCCTGCTCAGATGCCTACCTCAGGGAAACTGGATTCCTTGTGGTTGGTGTCTGTTTATGTTTTGGGTGTTTTGTGTTCATCGTGGTGTCCTATGTGCAGATCTTCAGGGCTGTGCTGAGGATCCCCTCGCAGCAGGGACGGCACAAAGCCTTTTCCACCTGCCTCCCTCACCTGGCTGTGGTCTCCCTGTTTGTCAGCACTGCCTTCTTTGCCTACCTGAAGCCCCCCTCCATCTCCTCCCTATTTCTGGACGTGGCAGTGTCATTTCTGTACTCAGTGTTTCCACCAGCAGTGAACCCCCTCATCTATAGCATGAGGAACCAGGAGCTCAAGGATGCCATGTGGAAATTGAGGGCTGGATGTTCCTAAGCAGCAATAAACTGCTCATCTTCTGCATATCACTGACTGTGGGACACATGTTAAAACCAGTCTGATACAGTAGGGATTTTAGTCATTGGTTTCTTTTCCATTCTGTTTTGTCTAAGCTAGAATAACATGGTCCACATTCATCCCATTCCAAATTAATTATGTGACCCAAAGACGGGGTAATGATGAGCTGTGCACTCTTTGCATCATGTTTGCCTGCAAAGGGCCACATTTATTCTTTTTTCTCTGTGAGGATGACAGAGAACTGGAGAATTTTCAATTCACTGGCTGAATCCCTCGACTATTTGGGAATTTCCAGGATTGGTACCCATGGCAGCAGAAGAAACACTCACCTTCCCCCGTACCTGCATTACCACCAGTCTGTCCCTTTCATCTCCCTCATCATTCAGGTGTTTACACCACTCTTGATGATACTGATGTATGCACTTCACTGTGCTCACAGGTTTCCACCTCCGATTGCTTTTTGGTCTTTCTACATCCTGATCAACTCTCCAGTTTCAGCTTTGAGCTTCAGAGAGTTGGAAAACGTCCCATCTTTCAGAAGTCTAATGAACTGCTCTGTCAGAAGGTCAGTGTGCTCATAACTGACCTTCCTATATATCTGATTGAAACTGTTCTGAATTTCAATCTGATTGAAACCCCCTTCACACGCTGCTTGGCCGTAGCAGGCAGCTGAGGAGAGAGATCTCATGGTTATTGAACTGTGTCATGTGTAACTGCTGTTTGTTGTCAGAGAAATCTGTCCCTGCCTGTGAGCACAGATGATGCCAGGAAAAGTGTTGGGAGTCCCAGGAGGCCAGCGAGGGAGCTGGTGGTCTTGGGCAAGAGCAAGGTTCTCCATGCAGGGTTGGATGTCCAGAGACTGCTTTTCCTGCCTGTCCAGATCTCCTAAGGAGACCTCTGGACCAGCACCCAATGCAGCATGCTGATGAACTTTCTTCCATGATCTGAGACATGACAGAAACATTTTTCTATGAAAAAATTACCACTCAAATAAAACTTCTCCAACTAGTTATACAAGACTTATTTATTTTAAAGAAAATTACTTCAAGTGACGTGCTTGTCACGGCTTTCTGCATGTTAATGAGCCCAATGGTATCTTTTGTTCTGAGTCCACAGACCTCAGATACCAAGAGGAGAGTGAAGAAACCTCTCCAGAAGTTAAGTCAGGAGTGTTGGAGTACGTGCACGTAGGCACGGAGTGCAGAGTAAAGCAGAGCAGAAGAAGCGCGGCATGACCAATCAGGATCAGGGTCAAGATGACCTTAAACGAAGATAGCCCTCAGAAGAAGCAAGTGAATCCGGGAAAAACTGGTTGAAGGGACTGCAAGAATGAAAACAAGAGGCAGGCTTATGATGATGTAACCTGTAACAAATAACCAATGACAGATTGACTAATAGGCATATATTAGCCACAATGTATAAAAGGAGCTAATTTAGAACTAATAAACGAAGTTGCTTTTATCACTCATATTGAGCGGCTTGCTTCTTCCCTCGCCGGCAACTGGCGCCCGAACAGGGACTCTGAGACCAACGCACCAGGGATCCAGAACGGGAAGGACCCTGAGACCACGCTCCAGGGATCCGGAATCGACCAGGGCCGGCGGGGCTGAGACGGACCCATCAAGCGGCGATTGGCGGGACAAAAAGATCCGGCGGCAAAGTACGGGGATCGGCCCGTGAACACGCTCTTGTCCGCAGCACCGAGACTACCCAGGGATCGGCCGCACCATAAACAGAAGACGTCATGGAAACAGAGGTAGCTCTCAAATTATTACAAAGCTTTTTACAAAAGCAGAGTGTAGGTCCGGTAAAGGACCTGATAGCAGGCGACTACGACCACGGTTGGAGAAGTAGGAGTTGGGTACTGTTTGCAGCCAGGACGGCGCCCAGATCAATTGAAATAGAGGAGTGCGCCCCCAAAGATCACATCGGTGATTTTGGGCCATACGTGCCACCGAAGCCTGGAAAAGCTGCAACAGCGGACGTCTGCAAATGGATAGGCAAGTGACATATGATTTATTTATAAATACTTTACGAAAAAGGGATGTTAAGGGTATAGATTTAAAGAAGGAATTACCAGGGTTGTTAGTTTATGGGTATGACAAGGGTTGTTTTCAGAACCCGCATACAGTTCACGAGTTAACTGAGTGGACACAGAAAGGCAAATTTTTTGCGGTTGGACGCAGTGTTGCTGAAAAGCATTGATTTACCTACTTAGGAAACTATAGGAATTTAAATTCTTGACAAACCCTCAGTTGGGGTGAAAGAAGCTAAGTCGTTAACAACTCTCAGGAAATTAAGTAAAAGAACTTTAACTGAAATAGAGGCAGAACTCATTGCTGCCGCTTCAGCCTTTGCAGCTTTAACACCAATTACGGGTTCTACAGAACTGATTCAAAAAGAAAAAGAAAATCTACTACGGAGAATGTGGTTTTGTTTCTGGGTGCTTTTTCACCTATTTCAGTTACTAAGCTAAGTAAAAATGCCATGTTATCAGAGCAAAGTTATAAATCTGTCGGAACTGAAGGGGAGCGAGTAGTGCACATAAATCTGCCACCACGGTCTGCACTCCCTCCACTGTGATGCCTTTGGAGAGAAAAAATGCGAAAACAAACGTACAACCGACTGCCTTTAATATCTATCTGCCTCTGACTTCTACTGAGCCTAAAACATCCTATGGCGCAGTCGAAAATGTTAACCAGCATCAACAACTTCGACCTGTCCTTGAAAAGCTGGAAAACATAAAGCAGAGCAGACAACGGCATGCCCTGTTGTAAAAGGGTTTGAGCCCCCACCCGAAAACTACAATGATGGAGAATCACCGATTCAGGCACAGAACAGTGTTGCCCTGTGGACAAGGAACCTATGAGCACAGACAAGAAACCTAAGGTCAGAGAATCCTATGGAGATCGACAAGTATCAGCTTCAGCAACCATCGCATCAGAGACATTCATCAATATGTCGCTGCCTCCTGACACTCGAGAGACTCTGCACAGACTGCTCGGAGGAGCTTGGTCACGTAAGGTGGTGTGAGAACGGGAAAAACAGCTAAATCAGGGTATTTTGATTCCTACTCAATCGCGGAAATCACCAGGGAAAAGTTTATGTGGGAAAAAGCGGGTGGCAGAGAGAGTTAGTAGTAGGCCAGTGGGAGGTGGAAGGAACAGGGTCCTAGCACTCACCCGGGGCTCAGTCATGGTGAACAACGGGATCACACTGTGGTTTATGGTGGGGGGAGAACAGCACTGCGAGCAGTGGCCAAGAACCACCCCACCCCCACCCCCCAGTCCCCCCACACCCCAACCCTCCCACCCATATGGGCTGGATGTGACAACTCGTGTCTTGCAATGTCATTTGTCTGATTAATTGGTTTGCAGCATTCGTTTGTTCGTATGTGCTATAAGTTCAGGGCTGTGTTTGTCCAATGAGAGCAAGGCTGGTTACTTAGCAAAAATTAATTTTTTAAATCGAGTATTGAAAAAGGGCAGCTCATATTAAAAGTTAACCTGGAAAACAATGATCAATAGCTGCTTACTTGAGAAAAAAAATGCCCACTTACATGATTTAATACGGGAGCAACTGACTAAGAGTCATATGAAGCCTTCCACAAGTTTGTGGAACAAGCAAAAAAATTATTTTTAAAAAAGATTGGGTTTTTTCTTTTCAAAAGGTGTCACTGGGTATGCTCCCACAAGGCAGAAAAAAATCAGCAACTATGTGCCAGGCTTATGTAGCCTGGGCGTTTGCTCCAGTACGAGAAACACATCCTGATCTAATCTTTTATCATTATATGGTTGCTATCTTGATTGTGGGAAAAAACTTGGACATTGAAAGTTGGATTCATGAGTTAACAGTGCATTTGAAAAGCAAGGGGTTACAGATTACTCCATAGAAAAATTCAAAATAAGCCAGTGTGAAAATATTCGGACTGACAAATTGATAAAAGTACTGTAACACCTCAGAGGATTGCAATCAAAACTGGGGTTGGCATGTTAAATGATGTTCAGAAGTTGCTTAGAAATGTTAACTGGATTAGATCATTGTGTGGTATTATGCATCAGTACACTATTACCCAGATTCACAGCCACTCTGAGATAACTGACTACATCTAGGTCTAGCAGGGAGAAATCAGAGAGCAGACAGGCTGGTTGCACCGGCCGGGGCTGCTCCCTCAGCAGACAGCTTTGCACAAGCTCAGAAATTACATGAAATTTTGTTTACCAATCTGCTAAAGTGCTTTAATGACAATACCACTTGTTGGTTGCTGAAACTAAAAAACTTGTACAATACAAAGCCATGGCAAAACATATGAATCAAACTCTCAAGCGTTTGCTTCACAAACAATAAGGGGGAGAGAAGGATAGCTCTCCAGCTGATTGATTAAACGAGGCTCTGTATGTTTTGAACAGAAAAGTTCATGTTAGTTGTTAGTGAAATGAAGTTACAGGTACTAACTTGGGAAAGGAGATCTGCCTATGTCATTACAGATATGGGAACCAAGCAGATAAAGCTGTGGATCCAGAAGAAATCAAGCTTGCATGAACCAGGACGCGATCATGATCACAGTAACTGAAGTCAAGTGTTCCAAGTGCAGCCACAATAGACTATGAGTTTTGCTGCGGGACATTTTGAATACTCTTTTAAATATGAGTGTGTTAGTGGTAAATAAAAATTAGAGAAACAGTGATTTCTGCACAGCCTAAGGTCACAGGCTGCAATCGGTGCCTGCACGGAAACGTGAAGCTGAAGTTATCTGCACTTCTGACATTCCTGATTGGCAAAACAAACAGATACAACAGCAAAGGTATCAATGCACTTAGCTACAGATGCGGATTCTGTGAAACATGCAGCAGCTGATTTGTGCTGCTGGCTCACAGACATAATTGTGAAAGTTTTGGATGGTATGTGCTGCAGGAATCTGACTGACCACTCTCAGTCGATTCATGTGAGCATTCAGAAATTAAGAGATTGAACCGAATTGGTTTCATGAGTGGGAAATTTCAGGATGGATATTGTCAATGGTCAAATTTGGATGATTTGATTTGACAATTCGGTACTTATCTTACATTTACTGCCATGCTTGTTGAGCTTTCTGCAAAGGGCCCTTGCAGGAACCTCTAAAAGCAGTTTTGTGGCGCAGATACAAAAAGAGAAAAATTTGTCAAGGGGGACAGCAGGCCTGCTAGCAGCCTGGCTCTCCTCGCAAAAACACAGACTCTGACAGTATTCTTGAAATTCCCATGAAACAACAAAATTACTCACGCTGAGAAGATTTGGTAATCACTTTTTCAAAACATAGCGGCCTTGAAAGCAGGCGTACAGACTCCCTTAAATCAAGGAGCTGTGAGAAAGTATTTGGAAGTAAGTGAACATGTCATGAACCAGCCGTAATGAGATGGCCAAAGCACAGCAGGCGTGCAGATAACTTTTAGACATTAAAGACAAACAAACAACGTTTGGCTATAAGGTGTGCTTACCAAAACTTGTTATAATTACTGATTAATCACTTTGGTGTGAACAGCATGTGTAACCAATTAGAAGTTCTTAGATTGCCACATTTTATAGTATGGCTTTTCGTTTACGGGATGGATGAGCTGGTTACCTTCCTGTATCACCTCAGGAACCGCAGGAGTTGGAGCTTCTGGGTTCAGTAAAGGCTGATGCATGCTTGTATTTTAACCACCCAAGTGGGGACCAAAGCTCGCCCACCAATGTAAATTCTAGCATGGCTATTTATTGCAACGCTACAAGCTGGTGCAATTATACTTCACCTAACATTTCGATATCTACTAACCATCCCTTGCAGCTACCGCTTGGTAATTTACTGAGATGCGGAGACTGTGCCTGGCCAGGTATCCCGTCACGTCTAAGAGGGGGGCCATGCACGCTTGGCCGCTTATCTCTGCTAACGCCTAACACCCCTATGATATTTAACATGAGCCGTCACCATCGCCGAACCAGGAGGCAGATACATGCTTTTAACAAAGAATGCAACGGCCAGGTAACATTCTGGTCACTGGAAGAGATTATATCTGCATCTCTTCTCACTCCAGGGGTGTCAGCAGCAGCTGTACACAATCACCTAAACAAGTTGGGGTGTTGGCTAGCAAAACAAACAAATGCTACTTCTCTTGCACTTTCTAGTCTTTTGCTTGATGTTGATTCTGTTCGCCATGCTACGCTGCAAAATAGAGCTGCAATTGATTTTCTTTTGCTTGCCCAAGGCCATAGGTGTGAAGCGTTTGAAGGTATGTGGTGTATGAACCTCTCTGATCATTCGCGATCCATACACTCCCAAATTGATGAATTACGAAAACTAACTGATAACTTACAAATGGACTCTGGTTTAGGACTAGGCGGATGGTTGAGATCACTGGGACTGGGACCCTGGCTGCTGTCTATTCTAAAAGCAGCCATGATGATAGGAGTAGTATTACTAACTCTTACCCTACTCTTACCATGTCTCTGTATGTGTCTACAAAACATGATGCAAAAAATGGTATCAACAGCCTTCTGATCAGACATTGTTAGCCCAAAACAAAAACGGGGGAAAAGTGGAGAGCCTGGCTCAGTGCTGGCTATCAGAGAAGGGACACAGCAGCATGGATTTGCTTGAGATGGGGTAAATAGGGTAAGTGTTACCTCTAGGTCGGCTTGACCCAGTAGCTAGCTGTAACTGGATATTGCTGGTGCTCGGACACCTGCAGGATGCGATAAAAGGATGTTTAAACTTCAGGAATGTGGAAACAGAACAAAGAGGGGACGGGCCAGCATCTATCTGCTTGACCAATAGTGAGCTTGACTTCTGCAATATGTATGAACTAATTAAGCAGTGTATTTAACCAAGGCTTGCTTGAATAAAAATTGGGACTTGCTGATGAACCATATGGTGGTCGAAGTCTCCCTTCTCCGACAAGAGGCCATGTCCCCAACGTCCCCATCTTTTCCCCCCAAGAGCCGATCCCTCTCCACCACCTCGATAACGGGACCTCCAGCCTCCCTTCTCCAGCAGCACCCTGCAATTCCGCACAGAAACACCTGGATCACCTCAAGGCCGGTCACAGACCCAGCCAGCCCACGCTCACCACGCCGCACAGACACGTTTGGCTTTCTCTTCCCAACAAATCTAAGGAGCTCCCCCAAAGAGAGAGCTCCTCCCGCGGCAGGACTGGGATTGCCCTCGCTCCTCCGGCCGCCAGATGACATCCCCAGGGTCCCTTCAGGCTTGGTGAGAATCCCTTAGTCTGTGCTCCGGGACCTGTCCTGCCCGGAGCCAGCTCTGAGCTACAGACCCCACTGATGCGTCAACGCAGCTCCAGTCCCAAACAAAGAGCTTCATGCCAGCACGATTTTTTAAAAATAATTTAAATATTTATTGTAATAAAATAAATAAACATTTCTCTTTTCACATTTAACACAAAAAACAGAACAGCAAAAGCAACCCTGGGTTGGAGTTCCTGCCTCCAAAATTAAGGGGGAGGAGTAAATAAGGAAAATGAAAATGAAAACTAAAACAGTGTCACAGTTTTGCGTGGTTGGGTGGTGAGAAAGAATGGGGGTGCAGAAAATGGCTGCTGTGAGGATCTGCTGGAATTCTCTACAGCTCCAAAGGGTAAACAATTCAAGGCCAGAGTAGAGTCACTGTTAAGAGAAAACATATAGGAGAAAGCAAGGAGCTGCATTTTGCCACCAGAGAAGGGAGTGAGAACATGTAAGGAGCTGTGCAGACACCAAGGCTGGGGAGGGCAGGGGAGGAGGTACCCCAGGTGCCGGGGAGAAAGATGCCCCTGCAGCCTGTGGGGAAACCCCATGGAAAAGGCCAAGATTCCACCTGCAGCCCGTCGGGGGGCTCCATGCTGGAGGGAGCAGGTGGAGACATAGAGAAGACGCTGTGACCCTTACGTTGGAGCAAGCCTCTGCCAGCCCTTGCAACCTACAGAGATGAGCGAGAGAGAGAATTGCGCCCGAACAGGTTTGCTGGGGGGAGGCTTGCCATGGAGGACTGGAGAGACATCAGTATCAAAGTTGCAGTAGTCTTTACAAGAAAAAAATCATAACAGAAAACATGTAACGTGTCCTTCTTGGTGTTACATTTTGTGGTGTTTCCTGCTAGACAGATGTCAGACTTGCTTTGAAGAAAGAAAGAAAGAAAAAAAAATTTTCGAAACCCACCGAGCCATGACCAAGCCGTTATTCCCACTCCAGCAAAAGTGGATGTGAGGATAAAGACATGTGATTCTGCCCCCAGTGCTGGGGGCCAAAACGTCACTGGGAGGCAGTGTGGCTGAGCTGGTGGCTTTGTGTTTGTGGGAACTGCAGGTGAGGAGAGAGACAGCAGGACAGGCAGGGACATCACGGGGTGAGACCAAGGTGGGGAAGGGTGTTGGGTGCCTGTAGCCTGCAGGGCAACAGGCACAGGCATGGGGCAGTGTGGGATGGGCTGTGGAGCAGATGGCCAGATCGAAAGGAAGAAGAAAAAGAGTTGAGCCACACATCCTGTGTAGGAAATGGCCCTGGTGTCCCACAAGGAATTGGCCATGGATTTGGGAACAGTGGTGGAGATGCAGCCAAGGTCAGTAACAGTGAGGTTGAGGAGGAAGAAGTACATGGGGGTGTGGAGGTGGTGGTCCCAGGCTATGGTGATGATGATGAGGCCATTGCCCAGGAGAGCAGCCAGGTAGATGCCCAGGAAGAGGCAGAAGTGCAGGAGCTGCAGCTCCCGTGTGTCTGCAAAGGCCAGGAGGAGGAACTGGCTGATGGAGCTGCTGCTGTTGGACATCTGCTGCTGTCAAGAGTGGAGAACTATGCAAAGAGGAAAAGGCACAGTGAGAAGTTAGGGAACTCTTCTCTGAGGAAAACCTCTCCCAATTCACATTGACTCTCTGGAAACAGGATTTTGAGCTGGCTTGAGCGTGCCACTGCTGGCAGGAGGGTCAGCTCTGGGCGCTGGAGAACTCAGTCCTGCCTGGCAGCAGTCAGTAAATGGAAGGATGGTGTGATCTCAGACTGAATCCCCTGTGGATAGGAAAGAGATTTTCAGCACTGTCACTCCAGTTTCACCCCAGGGCAGAGCAGAGCTCTGTAGATGGTGGTACTGACGTGAGGGTCAGCTCAGTGCCAGCCCCAGCAATGGATGTACCCTGAGCCTCAGGTAACGGTGGGACAAAGGCAGCAAGGACAGGAGGGGAAACAGTGAGAAATGCTCAAGACAAGGCTGGAAGGACAGAGACAGACAGACAGGCACTCAGGGATTACTTTTCACTGGGGGTTGGGTTGTCAACGAGAAGACTGAGCGTGAAACCCTGGACCTCTTGGTGCAGAGTCTGTGCTGGGTGGCAGAAACCAGGGGCTTGCTCTAGGAAAGTGTCTGTGCTGCAGGGGACGTCAGGGAGGGCCCAAATCCCCACTGCCAGGGCATTGCTGCGAGCAGCTCCTTCTCCCTCCCTGACAATGGCTCTGCTGCCTGGAGCTGTCCCTGCAGCTGCTTCTCTCTGCCCATGTCATCTCCTGCTCTGTGCTCACAGACCTCATCCAACCTGCTCAGCTCTGCTCTGCAGACCCCTCCTGGCATCAGGGCACTGCCCCAGGGAGCCTCTGTGTGTGCAGGGCTCAGGCCAGGCTCCCACATCTTTATGAGAACCAAGTTTTCACTGTGTATTCTCGAGGGGAGAAAAAAGTTCTCATCACCCACAGTGAGCACAGCCCACAGGAGAGGAAAAGTCAAAGCAAAGACTCTGCCTGTGGAGAAATATTCTCTTTGGAATTTCTCAGGGATCAGCTGGAGCTGGGAGCAAAGCTGACCCAGGCTGCACTTTCTTACAGCAGAAGGACCTTACGCTGCCCTTCCCTGGGTCACTGCTTTAACCCAGAGGTGCTGTCTATATCCCTGTAGAGAGCCCAGCAGGCAGGATGAGTGCTGACCCTGGCAGCAGCAGAGTCCCTGCCCCAGCACACAGACCCCGGGCTGCAGGGACCCTGCTCACAAGGACAGCCCTAGAGATCCTGTCCTCCTGACAGACCCCACACACTGCCCCATGTCCCAGCTTTAGGAGATCCCTCCAGGAACAGAACCTGTACTGCCCTGCACCCACAGACATACCAGGGAGAGGCTGTGGAGATTTCTCCTGCAGTGAGCTCTCAGCATCCATCAGCTCTCTCAGCCTCACAGGTCTCCCCTCAGTGCCTACAGGCAGTGTCCCCAGCCCTGTGTGCCTGGCAGAGGAGCTGCTCCTGGCCAGAGCTGTCCCTTATCAGTGCTGTAATGTTTCATCAGCTCCCACTGTCCCAGGAGCCCAGCCCAGATCACAGCAGAGGAGCAGGTGAAGGCATCACACACTCCATCCCCTCTGGGCTATTTTGAGGTGTCCCTGGAGCTTCAGGGAACCAACTTGAAAAGAGCCCCCTCTGTGACGTCATAGAGCCCTCTCTCTGACGTCATAGAGCTCCCACTGTGACGTCATAGAGGCCCCTCTGTGACGTCATAGAGCCCCCCTCTGTGACGCCGTAGAGCCCCCCGGTGACGCCATAGAGCCCCCCCGGTGACGTCATAGAGCTCCCCCGGTGACGTCATAGAGCCCCCCCCGGTGACGTCATAGAGCTCCCTCTGTTACGTCATAGAGCCCCTCGATGACGCCATAGAGCCCCCCCCGGTGACGCTATAGAGCTTCCCCCGGTGACGTCATAGAGCCCCTCTGTGACGTCATAGAGTACCTTGTGACGTCATAGAGCCCCACTGTGACGTCATAGAGCGCCCTCTGTGACGTCATAGAGCCCCCCCCGGTGACCCTATAGAGCCCCCCCCCCCGGTGACGTCATAGAGCCCCCTCGGTGACGTCATAGAGCTCCCTCTAAGACGTCATAGAGGCCCCTCTGTGACGTCATAGAGCCCCCTCTGTGACGCCATAGAGTCCCCTCTGCGACGCCATAGAGCCCCCTCTGTGACGTGATAGAGCCCCCACCGGTGACTTCATAGAGACCCCCCCGGTGACGTCATAGAGCCTCCCTCTGCGACGTCATAGAGCCCCCCCCGGTGACGCAATCGTGCCCCCCGGTGACGTCATAGAGTCCCCCGGTGACGCCATAGAGCCCCCTCTGTGACGTCATAGAGCCACCCTCTGAGAAGTCATAGAGCCCCCTGTGCCACGTCATAGAGCCCCCTCAGCGACGTCATAGATCACCCCTCTGCGACGTCATAGAGACCCATCTGCGAAGTCATAGAGCCCCCTCTGTGACGTCATAGAGCCCCCTCTGTGACGTCATAGAGGCCCCTCTGTGACGTCATAGAGCCCCCCTCTGTGACGCCGTAGAGCCCCCCTCTGTGACGCCGTAGAGCCACCCAGTGACGCTAAAGAGCCCCCCGGTGACGCTATAGAGCCCACTCTGTGACGCCATAGAGCCCCCTCTGCGACGTCAGAGAGCCCCCGTGACGTCATAGTGCCCCTCTTTGACGTCATAGAGCCCCTCTGTGACGCCATAGTGCCCGTCTGTGACGTCATAGAGCCTCCTCTCTGACGCCATAGAGCCCCCTCTGTGGCGTCATAGAGCGTCCCCAATGAAGTCATGGAGCCCCCTCTGTGACGTCATATAGGCCCCCTCTGTGACGTCATAGAGACCCCCCCGTTTACGCTATAGAGCCTACTCTGTGACGTCATAGAGCCCGCCGGTGACGCCATAGAGCCACCCCCGGTGACGCTATCGAGCCCCCCGTTGACGTCATAGAGACCCCCGCGGGTACGCTATAGAGCCTACTCTGTAACGTCATAGAGCCCCCTCTGTGACGTCATAGAGCCCTTTCTGTGACGTCATAGAGCCCCCTCTGTGACGTCATATAGCCCCCCGTGACGTCATAGAAACGCTCTGTGACGTCATAGAGCCCCTCTCTGTGGCGTCATAGAGCTTTCCTCTGTGACGTCATAGAGCCTCCTCTGTGACGTCATAGAGCCACCCAGTGACGCTATAGAGCCCCCCGGTGACGCTATAGAGCCCCCTCTGTGACGCCATAGAGCCCCCTCTGCGACGTCAGAGAGCCCCCTCTGCAATGTCATAGAGCCCCCTCTGCGACGTCATAGAGGCCCCCCCCGATGACGCTATAGAGCCCCCCCCGGTGATGTCATAGGGCCCCCCTCTGTGACGCCATAGAGCCCTTCCGGTGACGCTATCGTGCCCCCCGGTGACGTTATACAGCCCCCCAGTGACGCTATAGAGCCCCCGGTGACGTCATAGAGCCCCCTCTGCGACGTCATAGAGCCCCCGCTGCGACGTCATAGAGCCCCCCAGTGACGTCATAGAGCCCCATCTGTGACGTCATAGAGGCCCCACTGTGACGTCATAGAGCCCCGTCTGCGGCGTCATAGATCCCCCAGTGACGTCATAGATCCCTCCATGACGTCATAGAGCCCCTCTCAGTGACGTCATAGAGCCCCTCCCGAGACGTCATATAGCCCCCCGTGACGTCATAGAAACGCTCTGTGACGTCATAGAGCCCCTCTCTGTGACGTCATAGAGCTTTCCTCTGTGACGTCATAGAGCCCCCTCTGGGGCGTCATAGAGCCTCCCAGTAACGTCATAGAGCCCCCTCTGTGATGCTATAGAGCCCCCCGCTGACGTCATAGAACCCCCTCTGCGACGCCATAGAGCCCCCTCTGTGACGTCATAGAGCCCACCCCGGTGACGTCATAGAGCCTCCCTCTGCGACGTCATAGATCCCCCCCGGTGACACTATCGTGACCCCCGGTGACGTTATACAGCCCCCCAGTGACGCTATAGAGCCCCCGGTGACGTCATAGAGGCCCCTCTGTGACGTCATAGAGCCCCCGGTGACGTCATAGATTCCCCGGTGACGTCATAAATCCCTCTATGACGTCATAGAGCCCCTCTCAGTGACGTCATAGAGGCCCTCCCCAGACGTCATATAGCCCCCCGTGACGTCATAGAAACGCTCTGTGACGTCATAGAGCCCCTCTCTGTGACGTCATAGAGCCCTCTCTGCGACGTCATAGAGCAACCCAGTGACGTCATAGAGCCTCCGGTGACGTCATACAGCCCCCCAGTGACGTCATAGAGCCCCCTCTGTGACGTCATAGAGGCCCCTCTGTGACGTCATAGAGCTCCCTCTGTGACGTCATAAATCCCTCTATGACGTCATAGAGCCCCTCTCAGTGACGTCATAGAGGCCCTCCCGAGACGTCATATAGCCCCCCGTGACGTCATAGAAACGCTCTGTGACGTCATAGAGCCCCTCTCTGTGACGTCATAGAGCTTTCCTCTGTGACGTCATAGAGCCCCCTCTGGGGCGTCATAGAGCCTCCCAGTAACGTCATAGAGCCCCCTATGCGAAGTCATAGAGCCCTCTCTGTGACGTCATAGAGCGCCCCCTTTGACGCTATCGTGCCCCTCGGTGACGTCATAGAGCCCCCCAGTGACGCTATAGAGCCCCCCGGTGACGTCATAGAGCCCCCTCTGCGACGTCATAGAGCCCCATCTGTGACGTCATAGAGCCCCCTCTGTGACGTCATAGAGCCCCCTCTGTGACGTCATAGAGCCCCAGGTGACGCCATAGAGCCCCACGGAGACGCCATAGAGCTCTCCCCGGTGACGCTATAGATCCCCCGGCGGTGACGTCATAGAGGACCATATGTGACGTCATAGAGACCCCTCTGTGACGCCATAGAGCCCCCTCTGTGACGTCATAGAGCCCCTTGGATGACGTCATAGAGCCTCCCTCTGCAACGTCATAGAGCCCTTCCGGTGACGCTATCGTGCCCCCCGGTGACGTTATACAGCCCCCCAGTGACGCTATAGAGCCCCCGGTGACGTCATAGAGCCCCCTCTGCGACGTCAGAGAGCCCCCTCTGCAATGTCATAGAGCCCCCTCTGCGACGTCATAGAGGCCCCTACCGATGACGCTATAGAGCCCCCCCCCCGGTGATGTCATAGGGCCCCCTCTGTGACGTCATAGAGCCCCTCTGTGACGTCATAGAGCCCCCGTGACGTCATAGTGCCCCTCTTTGACGTCATAGAGCCCCTCTGTGACGCCATAGTGCCCGTCTGTGACGTCATAGAGCCTCCTCTCTGACGCCATAGAGCCCCCTCTGTGGCGTCATAGAGCGTCCCCAATGAAGTCATGGAGCCCCCTCTGTGACGTCATATAGGCCCCCTCTGTGACGTCATAGAGACCCCCCGTTTACGCTATAGAGCCTACTCTGTGACGTCATAGAGCCCCCTCTGCGACGTCATAGAGCCCCCTCTGTGACGCCATAGAGCCCGCTCTGTGACGTCATAGAGCCCGCCGGTGACGCCATAGAGCCACCCCCGGTGACGCTATCGAGCCCCCCGTTGACGTCATAGAGACCCCCGCGGGTACGCTATAGAGCCTACTCTGTAACGTCATAGAGCCCCCTCTGTGACGTCATAGAGCCCTTTCTGTGACGTCATAGAGCCCCCTCTGTGACGTCATATAGCCCCCCGTGACGTCATAGAAACGCTCTGTGACGTCATAGAGCCCCTCTCTGTGGCGTCATAGAGCTTTCCTCTGTGACGTCATAGAGCCTCCTCTGTGACGTCATAGAGCCACCCAGTGACGCTATAGAGCCCCCCGGTGACGCTATAGAGCCCCCTCTGTGACGCCATAGAGCCCCCTCTGCGACGTCAGAGAGCCCCCTCTGCAATGTCATAGAGCCCCCTCTGCGACGTCATAGAGGCCCCCCCGATGACGCTATAGAGCCCCCCCCGGTGATGTCATAGGGCCCCCCTCTGTGACGCCATAGAGCCCCCTCTGTGACGTCATAGAGCCCCTTGGATGACGTCATAGAGCCTCCCTCTGCGACGTCATAGAGCCCTTCCGGTGACGCTATCGTGCCCCCCGGTGACGTTATACAGCCCCCCAGTGACGCTATAGAGCCCCCGGTGACGTCATAGAGCCCCCTCTGCGACGTCATAGAGCCCCCGCTGCGACGTCATAGAGCCCCCCAGTGACGTCATAGAGCCCCATCTGTGACGTCATAGAGGCCCCACTGTGACGTCATAGAGCCCCGTCTGCGGCGTCATAGATCCCCCAGTGACGTCATAGATCCCTCTATGACGTCATAGAGCCCCTCTCAGTGACGTCATAGAGCCCCTCCCGAGACGTCATATAGCCCCCCGTGACGTCATAGAAACGCTCTGTGACGTCATAGAGCCCCTCTCTGTGACGTCATAGAGCTTTCCTCTGTGACGTCATAGAGCCCCCTCTGGGGCGTCATAGAGCCTCCCAGTAACGTCATAGAGCCCCCTCTGCGAAGTCATAGAGCCCCCTCTGTGACGTCATAGAGCCCCCTCTGTGACGTCATAGAGTCCCCTCTGTGATGCTATAGAGCCCCCCGCTGACGTCATAGAACCCCCTCTGCGACGCCATAGAGCCCCCTCTGTGACGTCATAGAGCCCACCCCGGTGACGTCATAGAGCCTCCCTCTGCGACGTCATAGATCCCCCCCGGTGACACTATCGTGACCCCCGGTGACGTTATACAGCCCCCCAGTGACGCTATAGAGCCCCCGGTGACGTCATAGAGGCCCCTCTGTGACGTCATAGAGCCCCCGGTGACGTCATAGATTCCCCGGTGACGTCATAAATCCCTCTATGACGTCATAGAGCCCCTCTCAGTGACGTCATAGAGGCCCTCCCCAGACGTCATATAGCCCCCCGTGACGTCATAGAAACGCTCTGTGACGTCATAGAGCCCCTCTCTGTGACGTCATAGAGCCCTCTCTGCGACGTCATAGAGCAACCCAGTGACGTCATAGAGCCTCCGGTGACGTCATACAGCCCCCCAGTGACGTCATAGAGCCCCCTCTGTGACGTCATAGAGGCCCCTCTGTGACGTCATAGAGCTCCCTCTGTGACGTCATAAATCCCTCTATGACGTCATAGAGCCCCTCTCAGTGACGTCATAGAGGCCCTCCCGAGACGTCATATAGCCCCCCGTGACGTCATAGAAACGCTCTGTGACGTCATAGAGCCCCTCTCTGTGATGTCATAGAGCCTCCCAGTGACGTCATAGAGCCCCCCCTGCGACGTCATAGAGGCCCCCGGTGATGTCATAGAGCCCCCTCTGTGACGTCATAGAGCCCTCTCTGTGACGTCATAGAGCGCCCCCTTTGACGCTATCGTGCCCCTCGGTGACGTCATAGAGCCCCCCAGTGACGCTATAGAGCCCCCCCGTGACGTCATAGAGCCCCCTCTGCGACGTCATAGAGCCCCATCTGTGACGTCATAGAGCCCCCTCTGTGACGTCATAGAGCCCCCTCTGTGACGTCATAGAGCCCCAGGTGACGCCATAGAGCCCCACGGAGACGCCATAGAGCTCTCCCCGGTGACGCTATAGATCCCCCGGCGGTGACGTCATAGAGGACCATATGTGACGTCATAGAGACCCCTCTGTGACGCCATAGAGCCCCCTCTGTGACGTCATAGAGCCCCTTGGATGACGTCATAGAGCCTCCCTCTGCAACGTCATAGAGCCCTTCCGGTGACGCTATCGTGCCCCCCGGTGACGTTATACAGCCCCCCAGTGACGCTATAGAGCCCCCGGTGACGTCATAGAGCCCCCTCTGCGACGTCATAGAGCCCCCGCTGCGACGTCATAGAGCCCCCCAGTGACGTCATAGAGCCCCATCTGTGACGTCATAGAGGCCCCACTGTGACGTCATAGAGCCCCGTCTGCGGCGTCATAGATCCCCCAGTGACGTCATAGATCCCTCTATGACGTCATAGAGCCCCTCTCAGTGACGTCATAGAGCCCCTCCCGAGACGTCATATAGCCCCCCGTGACGTCATAGAAACGCTCTGTGACGTCATAGAGCCCCTCTCTGTGACGTCATAGAGCTTTCCTCTGTGACGTCATAGAGCCCCCTCTGGGGCGTCATAGAGCCTCCCAGTAACGTCATAGAGCCCCCTCTGCGAAGTCATAGAGCCCCCTCTGTGACGTCATAGAGCCCCCTCTGTGACGTCATAGAGTCCCCTCTGTGATGCTATAGAGCCCCCCGCTGACGTCATAGAAGCCCCTCTGCGACGCCATAGAGCCCCCTCTGTGACGTCATAGAGCCCACCCCGGTGACGTCATAGAGCCTCCCTCTGCGACGTCATAGATCCCCCCCGGTGACACTATCGTGACCCCCGGTGACGTTATACAGCCCCCCAGTGACGCTATAGAGCCCCCGGTGACGTCATAGAGGCCCCTCTGTGACGTCATAGAGCCCCCGGTGACGTCATAGATTCCCCGGTGACGTCATAAATCCCTCTATGACGTCATAGAGCCCCTCTCAGTGACGTCATAGAGGCCCTCCCCAGACGTCATATAGCCCCCCGTGACGTCATAGAAACGCTCTGTGACGTCATAGAGCCCCTCTCTGTGACGTCATAGCGCCCTCTCTGCGACGTCATAGAGCAACCCAGTGACGTCATAGAGCCTCCGGTGACGTCATACAGCCCCCCAGTGACGTCATAGAGCCCCCTCTGTGACGTCATAGAGGCCCCTCTGTGACGTCATAGAGCTCCCTCTGTGACGTCATAAATCCCTCTATGACGTCATAGAGCCCCTCTCAGTGACGTCATAGAGGCCCTCCCGAGACGTCATATAGCCCCCCGTGACGTCATAGAAACGCTCTGTGACGTCATAGAGCCCCTCTCTGTGATGTCATAGAGCCTCCCAGTGACGTCATAGAGCCCCCCCTGCGACGTCATAGAGGCCCCCGGTGATGTCATAGAGCCCCCTCTGTGACGTCATAGAGCCCTCTCTGTGACGTCATAGAGCCACCTCTGCGACGTCATAGAGTCCCCTCTGTGACGCTATAGAGCCCCCCGTTGACGTCATAGAGCCCCCTCTGCGACGCCATAGAGCCCCCTCTCTGACGTCATAGAGCCCCCTCTGTGACGTCATAGAGCCCCCTCTGCGACGCCATAGAGCCCCCCCGGTGACGTCATAGAGCCCCCACTGTGACGACATAGAGGCCCCTCTGTGACGTCATAGAGCCACCCTCTGTGATGCCCTAGAGCCCCCCGGTGACGCCATAGAGCCCCCCCGGTGACGCTATAGAGCCCCCCCCGGTAACGTCATAGAGCCCCCTCTGTGACGTCATAGAACCCCCTTCTGTGACGTCATAGAGCCCCCTCTGTGACGTCAAAAAAAACCCCTCTGTGAAGTCATAGTGCCGCCTCTGTGACGTCATTGAGCCCCCTCTGTGACGTCATAGAGCCCTCTGTGACGTCATAGAGCCCTCTGTGACGTCATAGAGTACCTTGTGACGCCATAGAGCCCCCCGGTGACGCTATAGATCCCCCCCAGTGACGTCATAGAGGCCCATCTGTGACGTCATAGAGCCCCCCCCGGTGACGTCATAGAGCCTTCCTCTGCGACGTCATAGAGCCCCCCCGGTGACGCTATCGTGCCCCCCGGTGACGTTATACAGCCCCCCAGTGACGCTATAGAGCCCCCGGTGACGTCATAGAGCCCCCTCTGTGACGTCATAGAGCCCCCGCTGCGATGTCATAGAGCCCCCCTGGTAACGTCATAGAGCCCCCTCTGTGACGTCATAGAACCCCCTCTGTGACATCATAGAGCCCCCCCCCGGTAACGTCATAGAGCCCCCCCGGTGACGCCATAGAGGCCCCACTGTGACGTCACAGTGCCCCCTCTGCGACGTCAGAGAGCCCCCCCGTGACGTCATAGAGCGCTCTGTGACGTCATAGAGCCTTTCTGTGACGTCATATTGTAACTTGGGACGCCATGTTGCTTCTCTGTGGCGTCATAGAGCCCCTCTGTGACGCCATAGAGCCCCCTCTGCGACGTCATAGAGCCCCATCTGTGACGTCATAGAGCCCCCTCTGTGACGTCATAGAGCCCTATCTGTGACGTCATAGAGCCCCAGGTGACGCCATAGAGCCCCCCGGAGACGCCATAGAGCTCTTCCCGGTGACGCTATAGATCCCCCCCCCGGTGACGTCATAGAGGACCATATGTGACGTCATAGAGACCCCTCTGCGACGCCATAGAGCCCCCTCTGTGACGTCATAGAGCCCCCCCGGTGACGTCATAGAGCCTCCCTCTGCGACGTCATAGAGCCCCCCCGGTGACGCTATCGTGCCCCCCGGTGACGTTATACAGCCCCCCAGTGACGCTATAGAGCCCCCGGTGACGTCATAGAGCCCCCTCTGCAACGTCATAGAGCCCCCGCTGCGACGTCGTAGAGCCCCCCAGTGACGTCATAGAGGCCCCACTGTGACGTCATAGAGCCCCATCTGTGGCGTCATTGATCCCCCAGTGACGTCATAGATCCCTCTATGAC
This sequence comes from Laterallus jamaicensis coturniculus, assembly GCA_022605575.1. NCBI lineage: Eukaryota > Metazoa > Chordata > Aves > Gruiformes > Rallidae > Laterallus > Laterallus jamaicensis. The sequence continues at coordinate 2,424,589 of JAKCOX010000087.1, read as the reverse complement.
GTCATAGAGCCCCTCTCAGTGACGTCATAGAGGCCCTCCTCAGACGTCTTATAGCCCCCCGTGACGTCATAGAAACGCTCTGTGACGTCATAGAGCCCCCTCTGGGGCGTCATAGAGCCTCCCAGTAACGTCATAGAGCCCCCTCTGCGAAGTCATAGAGCCCCCTCTGTGACGTCATAGAGCCCCCTCTGTGACGTCATAGAGTCCCCTCTGTGATGCTATAGAGCCCCCCGTTGACGTCATAGAGCCCCATCTGCGACGCCATAGAGCCCCCTCTGTGACGTCATAGAGCCCCCCCCGGTGACGTCATAGAGCCTCCCTCTGCGACGTCATAGATCCCCCCCGGTGACGCTATCGTGCCCCCCGGTGACGTTATACAGCCCCCCAGTGACGCTATAGAGCCCCCGAAGACGTCATAGAGCCCCCTCTGTGACGTCATAGAGCCCTCTCTGCGACGTCATAGAGCCCCCCAGTGACGTCATAGAGCCCCCCGTTGACGTCATAGAGCCCCCCAGTGACGTCATAGAGGCCCCTCTGTGACGTCATAGAGCCCCCGGTGACGTCATAGATCCCCGGTGACGTCATAAATCCCTCTATGACGTCATAGAGCCCCTCTCAGTGACGTCATAGAGGCCCTCCCGAGACGTCATATAGCCCCCGTGACGTCATAGAAACGCTCTGTGACGTCATAGAGCCCCTCTCTGTGATGTCATAGAGCTTATCTCTGTGACGTCATAGAGCCCCCTCTGGGGCGTCATAGATCCTCCCAGTGACGTCATAGAGCCCCCTCTGCGACATCATAGAGACCCCCGGTGACGTCATAGAACCCCCTCTGTGACGTCATAGAGCCCCCTCTGTGACGTCATAGAGCCACCTCTGCGACGTCATAGAGTCCCCTCTGTGACGCTATCGAGCCCCCCGTTGACGTCATAGAGCCCGTCTGTGATGCCCTAGAGCCCCCCGGTGACGCCATAGAGCCCCCCCGGTGACGCTATAGAGCCCCCCCCGGTAACGTCATAGAGCCCCCTCTGTGACGTCATAGAACCCCCTCTGTGACGTCATAGAGCCCCCTCTGTGACGACAAAAAACCCCCTCTGTGAAGTCATAGTGCCGCCTCTGTGACGTCATTGAGCCCCCTCTGTGACGTCATAGAGCCCTCTGTGACGTCATAGAGCCCCCTCTGTGACGTCATAGAGTACCTTGTGACGCAATAGAGCCCCCCCTGGTGACGCTATAGATCCCCCCCAGTGACGTCATAGAGGCCCATCTGTGACGTCATAGAGCCCCCCCCGGTGACGCTATCGTGCCCCCCGGTGACGTTATACAGCCCCCCAGTGACGCTATAGAGCCCCCTCTGTGACGTCATAGAGGCCCCTCTGTGACGTCATAGAGCCCCCGGTGACGTCATAGATCCCCGGTGACGTCATAAATCCCTCTATGACGTCATAGAGCCCCTCTCAGTGACGTCATAGAGGCCCTCCCGAGACGTCATATAGCCCCCGTGACGTCATAGAAACGCTCTGTGACGTCATAGAGCCCCTCTCTGTGATGTCATAGAGCTTATCTCTGTGACGTCATAGAGCCCCCTCTGGGGCGTCATAGATCCTCCCAGTGACGTCATAGAGCCCCCTCTGCGACATCATAGAGACCCCCGGTGACGTCATAGAACCCCCTCTGTGACGTCATAGAGCCCCCTCTGTGACGTCATAGAGCCACCTCTGCGACGTCATAGAGTCCCCTCTGTGACGCTATAGAGCCCCCCGTTGACGTCATAGAGCCCGTCTGTGATGCCCTAGAGCCCCCCGGTGACGCCATAGAGCCCCCCCGGTGACGCTATAGAGCCCCCCCCGGTAACGTCATAGAGCCCCCTCTGTGACGTCATAGAACCCCCTCTGTGACGTCATAGAGCCCCCTCTGTGACGACAAAAAACCCCCTCTGTGAAGTCATAGTGCCGCCTCTGTGACGTCATTGAGCCCCCTCTGTGACGTCATAGAGCCCTCTGTGACGTCATAGAGCCCTCTGTGACGTCATAGAGTACCTTGTGACGCCATAGAGCCCCCCCTGGTGACGCTATAGATCCCCCCCAGTGACGTCATAGAGGCCCATCTGTGACGTCATAGAGCCCCCCCCGGTGACGCTATCGTGCCCCCCGGTGACGTTATACAGCCCCCCAGTGACGCTATAGAGCCCCCTCTGTGACGTCATAGAGGACCCTCTGTGACGTCATAGAGCTCCCTCTGTGACGTCATAGAGCCCCCTCTGCGACGTCATAGAGCCCCCGCTGCGACGTCATTGAGGCCCTCCCGAGACGTCATATAGCCCACCGTGACGTCTTAGAAACGCTCTGTGACGTCATAGAGCCCCTCTCTGTGACACATAGAGCTTTCCGCTGTGACGTCATAGAGCCCCCTCTGGGGCGTCATAGAGCCTCCCAGTGACGTCATAGAGCCCCCTCTGCGACGTCATAGAGGCCCCCGGTGACGTCATAGAGCCCCCTCTGTGACGTCATAGAGCCCCTCTCAGTGACGTCATAGAGGCCCTCCCGAGACGTCTTATAGCCCCCCGTGACGTCATAGAAACGCTCTGTGACGTCATAGGGCCTTTCTCTGTGACGTCATAGAGCTTTCCTCTGTGACGTCATAGAGCCCTCTCTGTGACGTCATAGAGCCCCGGCTGCGACGCCATAGAGCCTTCCAGTGACGTCATAGAGCCCCGGCTGCGACGCCATAGAGCCTTCCAGTGACGTCATAGAGCCCCCATCTGTGACGCCGTAGAGCCCCCCGGTGACGCCATAGAGCCCCCCCCGGTGACGCTATAGAGCCCCCCCGGTGACGTCATCGAGGCCCATCTGTGACGTCATAGAGCCTCCTATCTGACGCCATAGAGCCCCCTCTGGGGCGTCTTAGAGCCTCCCCAATGACGACATAGAGCCCCCTCTGTGAAGTCATAGTGCCCCCTCTGCGACGTCATAGAGCCCCCTCTGTGACGTCATAGAGCCCTCTGTGACGTCATAGTGCCCCCTCTGCGATGTCAGAGAGCCCCCCTGTGACGTCATAGAGCGCTCTGTGACGTCATAGAGCCTTTCTGTGACGTCATAGAGCCCCTCTGTGACGCCATAGAGCCCCCTCTGCGACGTCATAGATCCCCCAGTGACGTCATAGATCCCTCTATGACGTCATAGAGCCCCTCTCAGTGACGTCATAGAGCCCCCTCTGTGACGTCATAGAGCCACCCTCTGAGAAGTCATAGAGCCCCCTGTGCCACGTCATAGAGCCCCCTCAGCGACGTCATAGATCACCCCTCTGCGACGTCATAGAGACCCATCTGCGAAGTCATAGAGCCCCCTCTGTGACGTCATAGAGCCCCCTCTGTGACGTTATAGAGGCCCCTCTGATACGTCATAGAGCCCCCCTATGTGACGTCATAGAGCCGCCTCTGTGACGTCAAAAAACCCCTCTGTGACGTCATAGTGCCGCCTCTGTGACGTCATTGAGCCCCCTCTGTGACGTCATAGAGCCCTCTGTGACGTCATAGAGGCCCCTCTGTGACGTCATAGAGCTCCCTCTGTGACGTCATAGAGCCCCCCCGGTGACGCTATAGATCCCCCAAGTGACGTCATAGAGGCTTATCTGTGACGTCATAGAGCCCGCCCCGGTGACGTCATAGAGCCTCCCTCTGCGACGTCATAGAGCCCCCCCGGTGACGCTATCGTGCCCCCCGGTGACGTTATACAGCCCCCCAGTGACGCTATAGAGCCCCCGGTGACGTCATAGAGCCCCCTCTGTGACGTCATAGAGCCCCCGCTGCGACGTCATAGAGCCCCCCAGTGACGTCATAGAGCCCCCTCTGTGACGTCATAGAGGCCCCTCTGTGACGTCATAGAGCTCCCTCTGTGACGTCATAGAGCCCCCTCTGCGACGTCATAGAGCCCCCCGCTGCGACGTCATAGAGGCCCTCCCGAGACGTCATATAGCCTAACGTGACGTCTTAGAAACGCTCTGTGACGTCATAGAGCCCCCTCTGTGACGTCATAGAGCCCCCACTGTGACGTCATAGAGCCCCCTCTGTGACGTCATAAAACCCCCTCTGTGAAGTCATAGTGCCCGCTCTGCGACGTAATAGAGCCCCCTCTGCGACGTCATAGAACCCCTCTGTGACGTCATAGAGTACCTTGTGACGCTATATTTCCTCCCCGGTGACGTCGTAGAGGCCCATCTGTGACGTCATAGAGCCCCCTTTGTGATGCCATAGAGCCCCTCTGCGACGCCACAGAGCCCCCTCTGTGACGTCATAGAGCCCCCCCCCGGGGACGTCATAGAGCCTCCCCATGCGACGTCATAGAGCCCCCCCGGTGACACTATCATGCCCCCCGGTGACGTTATACAGCCCCCCAGTGACGCTATAGAGCCCCCGGTGACGTCATAGAGCAACCTCTGTGACGTCATAGAGCACCCGCTGTGACGTCATTGAGCTTTCCTCTGTGACGTCATAGAGCCCCCTCTGTGAAGTCATAGTGCCCCCTCTGCGATGTCAGAGAGCCCCCTCTGTGACGCCATAGAGCCCCCCTCTGCGACGTCATAGAGCCCCGCCTGTGACGTCATAGAGCCTCCCAGTGACGTCATAGAGCCCCCTCTGTGACGTCATAGAGCCCCGGGTGACGCCATAGAGCCCCCCGGAGACGCCATAGAGCTCTCCCCGGTGACGCTATAGATCCCCCCCCGGTGACGTCATAGAGGCCCATATGTGACGTCATAGAGCCCCCTCTGCGACGCCATAGAGCCCCCTCTGTGACGTCATAGAGCCCCCCCCCGGTGACGTCATAAAGCCTCCCCCTGCGATGTCGTAGAGTCCCACCGGTGACGCTATCGTGCCCCCCGGTGACGTTATACAGCCCCCCAGTTACGCTATAGAGCCCCTGGCGACGTCATAGAGCCCCCTCTGTGACGTCATAGAGCCCCCAGTGACGTCATAGAGGCCCCCGGTGACGTCATAGAGCCCCCTCTGTGACGTCATAGAGCCCCCTCTGTGACGTCATAGAGCCACCTCTGCGACGTCATAGAGCGCCCTGTGCGACGTCATAGAGCCCCCAGTGACGTCATAGAGCCCCCCAAATGACGTCATAGAGCCCCCAAATGACGTCATAGAGCCCACCTGTGACGTCATAGAGGCCCCTCTGTGACGTCATAGAGGCCCTCCCGAGACGTCATATAGCCCCCGTGACGTCATAGAAACGCTCTGTGACGTCATAGAGCCCCTCTCTGTGATGTCATAGAGCTTTCCTCTGTGACGTCATAGAGCCCCCTCTGGAGCGTCATAGAGCCTCCCAGTGACGTCAAAGAGCCACCTCTGCGACGTCATAGAGGCCTCCAGTGACGTCATAGAGCCCACTGTGACGTCATAGAGCCCCCTCTGTGACGTCATAGAGCCACCTCTGCGACGTCATAGAGGCCCCTCTGTGACGTCATAGAGGCCCCCTCTGTGATGCCCTAGAGCCCCCCGGTGACGCCATAGAGCCCCCCCAGTGACGCTATAGATCCCCCCCTGTGACGTCATAGAGGCCCATCTGTGACGTCATAGAGCCCCCTCTGCGACACCATAGAGCCCCCTCTGTGACGTCATAGAGCCCCCCCCCGGTGACGTCATCGAGCCTCCCTCTGCAACGTCATAGAGCCTCCCCGGTGACGCTATCGTGCCCCCCGGTGACGTTATACAGCTCCCCAGTGACGCTATAGAGCCCCCGGTGACGTCATAGAGCCCCCTCTGTGACGTCATAGAGCCCCCCGCTGCGACGTCATAGAGCCCCCCAGTGACGTCATAGAGGCCCTCCCGAGACGTCATATAGCCCCCCGTGACGTCATAGAAACGCTCTGTGACGTCATAGAGCCCCTCTCTGTGACGCATAGAGCTTTCCTCTGTGACGTCATAGAGCCCCCTCTGGGGCGTCATAGAGCCTCCCAGTGACGTCATAGAGCCCCCTCTGCGACGTCATAGAGCCCCCGGTGACGTCATAGAGCCCCCTCTGTGACGTCATAGAGTCCCCACTGTGATGCTATAGAGCCCCCCGTTGACGTCATAGAGCCCCATCTGTGATGCCCTAGAGCCCCATGGTGACGCCATAGAGCCCCCCCGGTGACGCCATAAAGCCCCCCGGTGACGCCATAGAGCCCCCTCTGTGACGTCATAAAGCCCCCTCTGTGACGTCAAAAAACCCCCTCTGTGAAGTCATAGTGCCCCCTCTGCGACGTAATAGAGCCTCCTCTGTGACGTCATAGAGCCCTCTGCGACGTCATAGAACCCCTCTGTGACGTCATAGAGTACCTTGTGACGCTATATATCCCCCCCGGTGACGTCATAGAGGCCCATCTGTGACGTCATATAGCCCCCTTTGTGACGCCATAGAGCCCCCTCTGCGACGTCATAGAACCCCTCTGTGACGTCATAGAGTATCTTGTGACGTTATATATCCTCCCCGGTGACGTCATAGAGGCCCATCTGTGACGTCATATAGCCCCCTTTGTGACGCCATAGAGCCCCCTCTGCGACGCCAGAGAGCCCCCTCTGTGACGTCATAGAGCCCCCCCCCTGTGACGTCATAGAGCCTCCCCATGCGACGTCATAGAGCCCCTTCGGTGACACTATCGTGCCCCCCGGTGACGTTATACAGCCCCCCAGTGACGCTATAGAGCCCCCGGTGACGTCATAGAGCAACCTCTGTGACGACAAAAAACCCCCTCTGGGGCGTCATAGAGCCTCCCAGTGACGTCATAGAGCCCCCTCTGCGACGTCATAGAGGCCCCCGGTGACGTCATAGAGCCCCCTCTGTGACGTCATAGAGCCCCTCTCAGTGACGTCATAGAGGCCCTCCCGAGACGTCTTATAGCCCCCCGTGACGTCATAGAAACGCTCTGTGACGTCATAGGGCCTTTCTCTGTGACGTCATAGAGCCCCCTCTGTGACGTCATAGAGCCACCTCTGCGACGTCATAGAGTCCCCTCTGTGACGCTATAGAGCCCCCCGTTGACGTCATAGAGCCCGTCTGTGATGCCCTAGAGCCCCCCGGTGACGCCATAGAGCCCCCCCGGTGACGCTATAGAGCCCCCCCCGGTAACGTCATAGAGCCCCCTCTGTGACGTCATAGAACCCCCTCTGTGACGTCATAGAGCCCCCTCTGTGACGACAAAAAACCCCCTCTGTGAAGTCATAGTGCCGCCTCTGTGACGTCATTGAGCCCCCTCTGTGACGTCATAGAGCCCTCTGTGACGTCATAGAGCCCTCTGTGACGTCATAGAGTACCTTGTGACGCCATAGAGCCCCCCCTGGTGACGCTATAGATCCCCCCCAGTGACGTCATAGAGGCCCATCTGTGACGTCATAGAGCCCCCCCCGGTGACGCTATCGTGCCCCCCGGTGACGTTATACAGCCCCCCAGTGACGCTATAGAGCCCCCTCTGTGACGTCATAGAGGCCCCTCTGTGACGTCATAGAGCTCCCTCTGTGACGTCATAGAGCCCCCTCTGCGACGTCATAGAGCCCCCGCTGCGACGTCATTGAGGCCCTCCCGAGACGTCATATAGCCCACCGTGACGTCTTAGAAACGCTCTGTGACGTCATAGAGCCCCTCTCTGTGACACATAGAGCTTTCCGCTGTGACGTCATAGAGCCCCCCTCTGGGGCGTCATAGAGCCTCCCAGTGACGTCATAGAGCCCCCTCTGTGACGTCATAGAGCCCCTCTCAGTGACGTCATAGAGGCCCTCCCGAGACGTCTTATAGCCCCCCGTGACGTCATAGAAACGCTCTGTGACGTCATAGGGCCTTTCTCTGTGACGTCATAGAGCTTTCCTCTGTGACGTCATAGAGCCCTCTCTGTGACGTCATAGAGCCCCCGGCTGCGACGCCATAGAGCCTTCCAGTGACGTCATAGAGCCCCCTCTGTGACGTCATAGAGGCCCCTCTGTGACGTCATAGAGCCCCCATCTGTGACGCCGTAGAGCCCCCCGGTGACGCCATAGAGCCCCCCCCCGGTGACGCTATAGAGCCCCCCCCGGTGACGTCATCGAGGCCCATCTGTGACGTCATAGAGCCTCCTATCTGACGCCATAGAGCCCCCTCTGGGGCGTCTTAGAGCCTCCCCAATGACGACATAGAGCCCCCTCTGTGAAGTCATAGTGCCCCCCTCTGCGACGTCATAGAGCCCCCTCTGTGACGTCATAGAGCCCTCTGTGACGTCATAGTGCCCCCTCTGCGATGTCAGAGAGCCCCCCTGTGACGTCATAGAGCGCTCTGTGACGTCATAGAGCCTTTCTGTGACGTCATAGAGTAACTTGTGACGCCATAGTGCCCCTCTGTGACGTCATAGAGCCCCTCTGTGACGCCATAGAGCCCCCTCTGCGACGTCATAGATCCCCCAGTGACGTCATAGATCCCTCTATGACGTCATAGAGCCCCTCTCAGTGACGTCATAGAGCCCCCCTCTGTGACGTCATAGAGCCACCCTCTGAGAAGTCATAGAGCCCCCTGTGCCACGTCATAGAGCCCCCCTCAGCGACGTCATAGATCACCCCTCTGCGACGTCATAGAGACCCATCTGCGAAGTCATAGAGCCCCCTCTGTGACGTCATAGAGCCCCCTCTGTGACGTTATAGAGGCCCCTCTGATACGTCATAGTGCCCCCCTATGTGACGTCATAGAGCCGCCTCTGTGACGTCAAAAAACCCCTCTGTGACGTCATAGTGCCGCCTCTGTGACGTCATTGAGCCCCCTCTGTGACGTCATAGAGCCCTCTGTGACGTCATAGAGGCCCCTCTGTGACGTCATAGAGCTCCCTCTGTGACGTCATAGAGCCCGCCCCCGGTGACGTCATAGAGCCTCCCTCTGCGACGTCATAGAGCCCCCCCGGTGACGCTATCGTGCCCCCCGGTGACGTTATTCAGCCCCCCAGTGACGCTATAGAGCCCCCGGTGACGTCATAGAGCCCCCTCTGTGACGTCATAGAGCCCCCGCTGCGACGTCATAGAGCCCCCCAGTGACGTCATAGAGCCCCCTCTGTGACGTCATAGAGGCCCCTCTGTGACGTCATAGAGCTCCCTCTGTGACGTCATAGAGCCCCCTCTGCGACGTCATAGAGGCCCTCCCGAGACGTCATATAGCCTAACGTGACGTCTTAGAAACGCTCTGTGACGTCATAGAGCCCCTCTCTGTGACACATAGAGCTTTCCGCAGTGACGTCATAGAGCCCCCTCTGGGGCGTCATAGAGCCTCCCAGTGACGTCATAGAGCCCCCTCTGCGACGTCATAGAGGCCCCCGGTGACGTCATAGAGCCCCCTCTGTGACGTCATAGAGCCCCCACTGTGACGTCATAGAGCCCCCTCTGTGACGTCATAAAACCCCCTCTGTGAAGTCATAGTGCCCCCTCTGCGACGTAATAGAGCCCCCCTCTGCGACGTCATAGAACCCCTCTGTGACGTCATAGAGTACCTTGTGACGCTATATTTCCTCCCCCGGTGACGTCGTAGAGGCCCATCTGTGACGTCATAGAGCCCCCTTTGTGATGCCATAGAGCCCCTCTGCGACGCCACAGAGCCCCCTCTGTGACGTCATAGAGCCCCCCCCCGGGGACGTCATAGAGCCTCCCCATGCGACGTCATAGAGCCCCCCCGGTGACACTATCATGCCCCCCGGTGACGTTATACAGCCCCCCAGTGACGCTATAGAGCCCCCCGGTGACGTCATAGAGCAACCTCTGTGACGTCATAGAGCACCCGCTGTGACGTCATTGAGCTTTCCTCTGTGACGTCATAGAGCCCCCTCTGTGAAGTCATAGTGCCCCCCTCTGCGATGTCAGAGAGCCCCCTCTGTGACGCCATAGAGCCCCCTCTGCGACGTCATAGAGCCCCGCCTGTGACGTCATAGAGCCTCCCAGTGACGTCATAGAGCCCCCTCTGTGACGTCATAGAGCCCCGGGTGACGCCATAGAGCCCCCCGGAGACGCCATAGAGCTCTCCCCGGTGACGCTATAGATCCCCCCCCCGGTGACGTCATAGAGGCCCATATGTGACGTCATAGAGCCCCCTCTGCGACGCCATAGAGCCCCCTCTGTGACGTCATAGAGCCCCCCCCCGGTGACGTCATAAAGCCTCCCTCTGCGATGTCGTAGAGTCCCACCGGTGACGCTATCGTGCCCCCCGGTGACGTTATACAGCCCCCCAGTTACGCTATAGAGCCCCTGGCGACGTCATAGAGCCCCCTCTGTGACGTCATAGAGCCCCCAGTGACGTCATAGAGGCCCCCGGTGACGTCATAGAGCCCCCCTCTGTGACGTCATAGAGCCCCCTCTGTGACGTCATAGAGCCACCTCTGCGACGTCATAGAGCGCCCTGTGCGACGTCATAGAGCCCCCAGTGACGTCATAGAGCCCCCCAAATGACGTCATAGAGCCCCCAAATGACGTCATAGAGCCCACCTGTGACGTCATAGAGGCCCCCTCTGTGACGTCATAGAGGCCCTCCCGAGACGTCATATAGCCCCCGTGACGTCATAGAAACGCTCTGTGACGTCATAGAGCCCCTCTCTGTGATGTCATAGAGCTTTCCTCTGTGACGTCATAGAGCCCCCCTCTGGAGCGTCATAGAGCCTCCCAGTGACGTCAAAGAGCCACCTCTGCGACGTCATAGAGGCCTCCGGTGACGTCATAGAGCCCACTGTGACGTCATAGAGCCCCCTCTGTGACGTCATAGAGCCACCTCTGCGACGTCATAGAGGCCCCTCTGTGACGTCATAGAGGCCCCCTCTGTGATGCCCTAGAGCCCCCCCGGTGACGCCATAGAGCCCCCCCAGTGACGCTATAGATCCCCCCCAGTGACGTCATAGAGGCCCATCTGTGACGTCATAGAGCCCCCTCTGCGACACCATAGAGCCCCCTCTGTGACGTCATAGAGCCCCCCCCCCCGGTGACGTCATCGAGCCTCCCTCTGCGACGTCATAGAGCCTCCCCGGTGACGCTATCGTGCCCCCCGGTGACGTTATACAGCTCCCCAGTGACGCTATAGAGCCCCCGGTGACGTCATAGAGCCCCCTCTGTGACGTCATAGAGCCCCCGCTGCGACGTCATAGAGCCCCCCAGTGACGTCATAGAGGCCCTCCCGAGACGTCATATAGCCCCCCCGTGACGTCATAGAAACGCTCTGTGACGTCATAGAGCCCCCTCTGGGGCGTCATAGAGCCTCCCAGTGACGTCATAGAGCCCCCTCTGCGACGTCATAGAGCCCCCCGGTGACGTCATAGAGCCCCCTCTGTGACGTCATAGAGTCCCCACTGTGATGCTATAGAGCCCCCCGTTGACGTCATAGAGCCCCATCTGTGATGCCCTAGAGCCCCATGGTGACGCCATAGAGCCCCCCCCGGTGACGCCATAAAGCCCCCCCCGGTGACGCCATAGAGCCCCCTCTGTGACGTCATAAAGCCCCCTCTGTGACGTCAAAAAACCCCCTCTGTGAAGTCATAGTGCCCCCTCTGCGACGTAATAGAGCCTCCTCTGTGACGTCATAGAGCCCTCTGCGACGTCATAGAACCCCTCTGTGACGTCATAGAGTACCTTGTGACGCTATATATCCCCCCCGGTGACGTCATAGAGGCCCATCTGTGACGTCATATAGCCCCCTTTGTGACGCCATAGAGCCCCCTCTGCGACGTCATAGAACCCCTCTGTGACGTCATAGAGTATCTTGTGACGCTATATATCCTCCCCGGTGACGTCATAGAGGCCCATCTGTGACGTCATATAGCCCCCTTTGTGACGCCATAGAGCCCCCTCTGCGACGCCAGAGAGCCCCCTCTGTGACGTCATAGAGCCCCCCCCTGTGACGTCATAGAGCCTCCCCATGCGACGTCATAGAGCCCCCCCGGTGACACTATCGTGCCCCCCGGTGACGTTATACAGCCCCCCAGTGACGCTATAGAGCCCCCGGTGACGTCATAGAGCAACCTCTGTGACATCATAGAGCCCTCGCTGGGACGGCATAGAGCTCCCCAGTGACGTCATAGAGCCCTCTCTGCGACGTCATAGAGGCCCCTCTGTGACGTCATAGAGCCTCCCAGTGACGTCATAGAGCCCCCTCTGTGACGTCATAGAGCCCCGGGTGACGCCATAGAGCCCCCCGGAGACGCCATAGAGCCCCCCCCGGTGACGCTCTCGTGCCCCCCGGTGACGTTATACAGCCCCCCAGTGATGCTATAGAGCCCCCGGGTGACGTCATAGAGCCCCCTCTGCGACGTCAAAGAGCCCCCGCTGCGACGTCATAGAGCCCCCTCTGACATCATAGAGCCCCCCCGGTGACGTCATAGAGGCCCATATGTGACGTCATAGAGCCCCCTCTGCGACGCCATAGAGCCCCCTCTGTGACGTCATAGAGCCCCCCCGGTGACGTCATAGAGCCTCCCTCTGCGACGTCATAGAGCCCCCCGGTGACGCTATCGTGCCCCCCGGTGACGTTATACAGCCCCCCAGTGACGTCATAGAGCCCCCGCTGTGACGTCATAGAGCCCCCTCTTTGACGTCATAGAGCCACCTCTGCGACGTCATAGAGCCCCCCAGTGACGTCATAGACCCCCGGTGACGTCATAGAGCCCCCAGTGACGTCATAGAGCCCCACCTGTGACGTCATAGAGGCCCCTCTGTGACATCACAGATCCCCCGGTGACGTCAAAGATCCCTCTATGACGTCATAGAGCCCCTCTCAGTGACGTCATAAAACCCCCTCTGTGAAGTCATAGTGCCCCCTCTGCGACGTAATAGAGCCCCCTCTGCGACGTCATAGAGCCCCCTCTGTGACGTCATAAAACCCCTTCTGTGAAGTCATAGTGCCGCCTGTGCGACGTCATAGAGCCCGCTCTGTGACGTCATAGAGCCCGCTCTGTGACGTCATAGAGCCCCTCTGTGACGTCATAGAGTACCTTGTGACGCCATAGAGCCCCCCCCGGTGACGCTATAGATCCCCCCCCGGTGACGTCATAGAGCCCCCCCCGGTGACGCTATCGTGCCCCCCGGTGACGTTATACAGCTCCCCAGTTATGCTATAGAGCACTTGGTGACGTCATAGAGTCCCTCTGTGACGTCATAGAGTACCTTGTGACGCCATAGTGCCCCTCTGTGACGTCATAGAGCCCCTCTGTGACGCCATTAAGCCCCCTCTGTGGCGTCATAGAGCCCCGTCTGTGACGTCATAGAGCCCCCCAGTGACGTCATAGAGCCCCCTCTGTGACGTCATAGAGCCCCCGGAGACGCCATAGAGCAGCCGGAGACGTCATAGAGCCTCCCCCGGTGACGCTATAGATCCCCCATGGTGACGTCATAGAGGCCCATCTGTGACGTCATAGAGCCCCCCTCTGCGAAGTCATAGAGCCCACTCTGCGACGTCATAGAACCCCCTGAGCGACGTCATAGAGCCCCCTCTGCAAAGTCATAGAGCCCCCTATGTGACGTCATGGAGTCCCCTCTGTGACGTCATAGAGCCTCCTCTGTGACGCTATAGAGCCCCCCGTTGACGTCATAGAGCCCCCCTCTGTGACGTCATAGAGCCCCCTCTGCGAGGCCATAGAGCCCCCTCTCTGACGTCATAGAGCCCCCGCTGTGATGCCCTAGAGCCCCCCGGTGACGCCATAGAGCCCCCCCGGTGACGCTATAGAGCCCCCCCCGGTGACGTCATAGAGCCCCCTCTGTGACGTCATAAAACCCCCTCTGTGAAGTCACAGTGCCCCCTCTGCGACGTCATAGAGCCCCACCGGTGACGCTATCGTGCCCCCCCGGTGACGCTATAGAACCCCCCCCTGGTAACGTCATAGAGCCCCCTCTGTGACGTCATAGAGCCTTCCAGTGACGTCATAGAGCCCTCTCTGTGACGTCATAGAGCCCCCGGCTGCGACGCCATAGAGCCTTCCAGTGACGTCATAGAGCCCCCATCTGTGACGCCGTAGAGCCCCCCGGTGACGCCATAGAGCCCCCCCCGGTGACGCTATAGAGCCCCCCCGGTGACGTCATCGAGGCCCATCTGTGACGTCATAGAGCCTCCTATCTGACGCCATAGAGCCCCCTCTGGGGCGTCTTAGAGCCTCCCCAATGACGACATAGAGCCCCCTCTGTGAAGTCATAGTGCCCCCTCTGCGACGTCATAGAGCCCCCTCTGTGACGTCATAGAGCCCTCTGTGACGTCATAGTGCCCCCTCTGCGATGTCAGAGAGCCCCCCTGTGACGTCATAGAGCGCTCTGTGACGTCATAGAGCCTTTCTGTGACGTCATAGAGTAACTTGTGACGCCATACTGCCCCTCTGTGACGTCATAGAGCCCCTCTGTGACGCCATAGAGCCCCCTCTGCGACGTCATAGATCCCCAAGTGACGTCATAGATCCCTCTATGACGTCATAGAGCCCCTCTCAGTGACGTCATAGAGCCCCCTCTGTGACGTCATAGAGCCACCCTCTGAGAAGTCATAGAGCCCCCTGTGCCACGTCATAGAGCCCCCTCAGCGACGTCATAGATCACCCCTCTGCGACGTCATAGAGACCCATCTGCGAAGTCATAGAGCCCCCTCTGTGACGTCATAGAGCCCCCTCTGTGACGTTATAGAGGCCCCTCTGTGACGTCATAGAGCCCCCCTCTGTGACGCCGTAGAGCCCCCCTCTGTGACGCCGTAGAGCCACCCAGTGACGCTATAGAGCCCCCCGGTGACGCTATAGAGCCCCCTCTGTGACGCCATAGAGCCCCCCTCTGCGACGTCAGAGAGCCCCCTCTGCAATGTCATAGAGCCCCCTCTGCGACGTCATAGAGGCCCCCCCCGATGACGCTATAGAGCCCCCCCCCCGGTGATGTCATAGGGCCCCCTCTGTGACGTCATAGAGCCCCTCTGTGACGTCATAGAGCCCCCGTGACGTCATAGTGCCCCTCTGTGACGTCATAGAGCCCCTCTGTGACGCCATAGTGCCCCTCTGTGACGTCATAGAGCCTCCTCTCTGACGCCATAGAGCCCCCTCTGTGGCGTCATAGAGCGTCCCCAATGAAGTCATGGAGCCCCCTCTGTGACGTCATATAGGCCCCCCTCTGTGACGTCATAGAGACCCCCCCCGTTTACCGCTATAGAGCCTACTCTGTGACGTCATAGAGCCCCCCTCAGCGACGTCATAGAGCTCCCTCTGTGACGCCATAGAGCCCGCTCTGTGACGTCATAGAGCCCGCCGGTGACGCCATAGAGCCACCCCCGGTGACGCTATCGAGCCCCCCCCGTTGACGTCATAGAGACCCCCCCGCGGGTACGCTATAGAGCCTACTCTGTAACGTCATAGAGGCCCCCTCTGTGACGTCATAGAGCCCTTTCTGTGACGTCATAGAGCCCCCTCTGTGACGTCACAGAGCCCCTCTCTGTGACGTCATAGAGACCCTCTCTGTGACGTCATAGAGGCCCCTCTGTGACGTCATATAGCCCCCCCGTGACGTCATAGAAACGCTCTGTGACGTCATAGAGCCCCTCTCTGTGGCGTCATAGAGCTTTCCTCTGTGACGTCATAGAGCCTCCTCTGTGACGTCATAGAGCCACCCAGTGACGCTATAGAGCCCCCCGGTGACGCTATAGAGCCCCCTCTGTGACGCCATAGAGCCCCCTCTGCGACGTCAGAGAGCCCCCTCTGCAATGTCATAGAGCCCCCCCTCTGTGACGTCATAGAGGCCCCCCCGATGACGCTATAGAGCCCCCCCCGGTGATGTCATAGGGCCCCCCTCTGTGACGTCATAGAGCATCCTCTGTGACGTCATAGAGCGCCCCCTTTGACGCTATCGTGCCCCTCGGTGACGTCATAGAGCCCCCCAAGATCCCCCGGTGACGTCATAAATCCCTCTATGTCGTCATAGAGGCCCTCCCGAGACGTCATATAGCCCCCCGTGACGTCATAGAAACGCTCTGTGACGTCATAGAGCCCCTCTCTGTGACGTCATAGAGCTCTCTCTGCGACGTCATAGAGCCCCCCAGTGACGTCATAGAGCCCCCGGTGACGTCATAGAGCCCCCCAGTGACGTCATAGAGCCCCCCGGTGACGTCATAGAACCCCCTCTGTGACGTCATAGAGCCCCCTCTGTGACGACAAAAAACCCCCTCTGTCAAGTCATAGTGTCCCCTCTGCGACGCAATAGAGCCTTCTGTGCGACGTCATAGAACCCCTCTGTGACGTCATAGAGCCCCCTCTGTGACGACAAAAAAAACCCCTCTGTGAAGTCATAGTGCCGCCTCTGTGACGTCATTGAGCCCCCTCTGTGACGTCATAGAGCCCTCTGTGACGTCATAGAGCCCTCTGTGACGTCATACAGTACCTTGTGACGCCATAGAGCCCCCCCTGGTGACGCTATAGATCCCCCCCAGTGACGTCATAGAGGCCCATCTGTGACGTCATAGAGCCCCCCCCGGTGACGCTCTCGTGCCCCCCGGTGACGTTATACAGCCCCCCAGTGATGCTATAGAGCCCCCGGTGACGTCATAGAGCCCCCTCTGCGACGTCAAAGAGCCCCCGCTGCGACGTCATAGAGCCCCCTCTGACATCATAGAGCCCCCTCTGTGACGTCATAGAGGCCCCTCTGTGACGTCATAGAGCTCCCTCTGTGACGTCATAGAGCCCCCTCTGCGACGTCATAGAGCCCCCGCTGCGACGACATTGAGGCCCTCCCGAGACGTCATATAGCCCCCCGTGACGTCTTAGAAACGCTCTGTGACGTCATAGAGCCCCTCTCTGTGACGTCATAGAGCCTCCCAGTGACGTCATAGAGCCCCCTCTTTGACGTCATAGAGCCCCGGGTGACGCCACAGAGCCCCCCGGAGACGCCATAGAGCTCTCCCCGGTGACGCTATAGATCCCCCCCCGGGTGACGTCATAGAGGCCCATATGTGACGTCATAGAGCCCCCTCTGTGACGTCATAGAGCCCCCGGTGACGTCATAGATCCCCCGGTGACGTCATAAATCCCTCTATGACGTCATAGAGCCCCTCTCAGTGACGTCATAGAGGCCCTCCCGAGACGTCATATAGCCCCCCGTGACGTCATAGAGCCCCCTCTGTGACGTCATAGAGCCCCCACTGTGACGTCATAGAGCCCCCTCTGCGACGTCATAGAGTCCCCTCTGTGACGCTATAGAGCCCCCGTTGACGTCATAGAGCCCCCTCTGTGACGTCATTGAGCCCCCCCCGGTAAGGTCATAGAGCCCACCCGGTGACGTCATAGGGCCCCTTATGTGACGTCATAAAGACCCCTCTATGACGTCATAAAACCCCCTCTGTGAAGTCATAGTGCCCCCTCTGCGACGTAATAGAGCCCCCTCTGTGACGTCATAGAGCCCTCTGCGACGTCATAGAACCCCTCTGTGACGTCATAGGGTACCTTGTGACGCTATACATCCCCCCCGGTGACGTCATAGAGGCCCATCTGTGACGACATATAGCCCCCTTTGTGATGCCATAGAGCCCCCTCTGCGACGCCAGAGAGCCCCCTCTGTGACGTCATAGAGCCCCCCCCGGTGACGTCATAGAGCCTCCCCATGCTACGTCATAGAGCCCCCCCGGTGACACTATCGTGCCCCCAGCTGACGTCATAGAGGCCCCTCTGTGACGTCATAGAGGCCCCTCTGTGACGTCATAGAGCCCCCTCTGTGATGTCATAGAGCCCCCTCTGTGACGTCATAGAGTCCCCTCTGTGAAGTCATAGTGCCCCCTCTGCGATGTCAGAGAGCCCCCTCTGTGACGTCATAGAGCCTTTCTGTGACGTCATAGAGTAACTTGTGACGCCATAGTGCCCATCTGTGACGTCATAGAGCCCCTCTGTGATGCCATAGAGCCCCCTCTGCGACGTCATAGAGCCCCGTCTGTGACGTCATAGAGCCTCCCAGTGACGCCATAGAGCCCCCTCTGCGACGTCAGAGAGCCCCCTCTGCAATGTCATAGAGCCCCCTCTGCGACGTCATAGAGGCCCCCCCCGATGATGCTATAGAGCCCCCCCCCGGTGATGTCATAGGGCCCCCTCTGTGACGTCATAGAGCCCCCTCTGTGACGTCACAGAGCCCCTCTCTTTGACGTCATAGAGACCCTCTCTGTGACGTCATAGAGGCCCCTCTGTGACGTCATATAGCCCCCCGTGACGTCATAGAAATGCTCTGTGACGTCATAGAGGCCCCCTCTGTGACGTCATAGAGCCTCCCTCTGTGACGTCATAAAGCGCCCCCTTTGACGCTATCGTGCCCCTCGGTGACGTTATAGAGCCCCCCAGTGACGCTATAGAGCACCCCGGTGACGTCATAGAGCCCCCTCTGCGACGTCATAGAGCCCCATCTGTGACGTCATAGAGCCCTCTCTGTGACGTCATAGAGCCCTATCTGTGACGTCATAGAGCCCCAGGTGACGCCATAGAGCCCCCCGGAGACGCCATAGAGCTCTCCCCGGTGACGCTATAGATCCCCCCCCCGGTGACGTCATAGAGGACCATATGTGACGTAATAGAGACCCCTCTGTGACGTAATAGAGCCCCCTCTGTGACGTCATAGAGCCCCCCGGTGACGTCATAGAGCCTCCCTCTGCGACGTCATAGAGCCCCCCCCGGTGACGTCATAGATCCCCCCGGTGACGTCATAAATCCCTCTATGTCGTCATAGAGCCCCTCTCAGTGACGTCATAGAGGCCCTCCCGAGACGTCATATAGCCCCCCGTGACGTCATAGAAACGCTCTGTGACGTCATAGAGCCCCTCTCTGTGACGTCATAGAGCTCTCTCTGCGACGTCATAGAGCCCCCCAGTGACGTCATAGAGCCCCGGTGACGTCATAGAGCCCCCAGTGACGTCATAGAGCCCCCCGGTGACGTCATAGATCCCCCTCTGTGACGTCATAGAGCCCCCTCTGTGATGCCCTAGAGCCCCCCTCTGTGACGACAAAAAACCCCCTCTGTGAAGTCATAGTGCCCCCTCTGCGACGTCATAGAGCCTCCCTCTGTGACGTCATAAAGCGCCCCCTTTGACGCTATCGTGCCCCTCGGTGACGTTATAGAGCCCCCCAGTGACGCTATAGAGCACCCCGGTGACGTCATAGAGCCCCCTCTGCGACGTCATAGAGCCCCATCTGTGACGTCATAGAGCCCTCTCTGTGACGTCATAGAGCCCTATCTGTGACGTCATAGAGCCCCAGGTGACGCCATAGAGCCCCCCGGAGACGCCATAGAGCTCTCCCCGGTGACGCTATAGATCCCCCCCCGGTGACGTCATAGAGGACCATATGTGACGTAATAGAGACCCCTCTGTGACGTAATAGAGCCCCCTCTGTGACGTCATAGAGCCCCCCGGTGACGTCATAGAGCCTCCCTCTGCGACGTCATAGAGCCCCCCCCGGTGACGTCATAGATCCCCCGGTGACGTCATAAATCCCTCTATGTCGTCATAGAGCCCCTCTCAGTGACGTCATAGAGGCCCTCCCGAGACGTCATATAGCCCCCCGTGACGTCATAGAAACGCTCTGTGACGTCATAGAGCCCCTCTCTGTGACGTCATAGAGCTCTCTCTGCGACGTCATAGAGCCCCCCAGTGACGTCATAGAGCCCCGGTGACGTCATAGAGCCCCCAGTGACGTCATAGAGCCCCCCGGTGACGTCATAGATCCCCCTCTGTGACGTCATAGAGCCCCCTCTGTGATGCCCTAGAGCCCCCTCTGTGACGACAAAAAACCCCCTCTGTGAAGTCATAGTGCCCCCTCTGCGACGTAATAGAGCCCCCTCTGCGACGTCATAGAACCCCTCTGTGACGTCATAGAGCCCCCTCTGTGACGACAAAAAACCCCCTCTGTGAAGTCATAGTGCCGCCTCTGTGACGTCATTGAGCCCCCTCTGTGACGTCATAGAGCCCTCTGTGACGTCATAGAGCCCTCTGTGACGTCATACAGTACCTTGTGACGCCATAGAGCCCCCCCTGGTGACGCTATAGATCCCCCCCAGTGACGTCATAGAGGCCCATCTCTGACGTCATAGAGCCGCCCCGGTGACGCTATCGTGCCCCCGGTGACGTTATACAGCCCCCCAGTGACGCTATAGAGCCCCCGGTGACGTCATAGAGCCCCCTCTGTGACGTCAAAGAGCCCCCGCTGCGACGTCATAGAGCCCCCCTCTGTGACGTCATAGAGCCCCCTCTGTGACGTCATAGAGGCCCCTCTGTGACGCCATAGTGCCCATCTCTGACGTCATAGAGCCCCTCTGTGATGCCATAGAGCCCCCTCTGCGACGTCATAGAGCCCCGTCTGTGACGTCATAGAGCCTCCCAGTGACGCCATAGAGCCCCCTCTGCGACGTCAGAGAGCCCCATCTGCAATGTCATAGAGCCCCCTCTGCGACGTCATAGAGGCCCCCCCGATGATGCTATAGAGCCCCCCACGGTGATGTCATAGGGCCCCCTCTGTGACGTCATAGAGCCCCCTCTGTGACGTCACAGAGCCCCTCTCTTTGACGTCATAGAGACCCTCTCTGTGACGTCATAGAGGCCCCTCTGTGACGTCATATAGCCCCCCGTGACGTCATAGAAACGCTCTGTGACGTCATAGAGGCCCCCTCTGTGACGTCATAGAGCCTCCCTCTGTGACGTCATAAAGCGCCCCCTTTGACGCTATCGTTCCCCTCGGTGACGTTATAGAGCCCCCCAGTGACGCTATAGAGCCCCCGGTGACGTCATAGAGCCCCCTCTGCGACGTCATAGAGCCCCATCTGTGACGTCATAGAGCCCTCTCTGTGACGTCATAGAGCCCTATCTGTGACGTCATAGAGCCCCAGGTGACGCCATAGAGCCCCCCGGAGACGCCATAGAGCTCTCCCCGGTGACGCTATAGATCCCCCCCAGGTGACGTCATAGAGGACCATATGTGACGTAATAGAGACCCCTCTGCGACGCCATAGAGCCCCCTCTGTGACGTCATAGAGCCCCCGGTGACGTCATAGAGCCTCCCTCTGCGACGTCATAGATCCCCCCCCGGTGACGTCATAGATCCCCCGGTGACGTCATAAATCCCTCTATGTCGTCATAGAGCCCCTCTCAGTGACGTCATAGAGGCCCTCCCGAGACGTCATATAGCCCCCCGTGACGTCATAGAAACGCTCTGTGACGTCATAGAGCCCCTCTCTGTGACGTCATAGAGCTCTCTCTGCGACGTCATAGAGCCCCCCAGTGACGTCATAGAGCCCCCGGTGACGTCATAGAGCCCCCCAGTGACGTCATAGAGCCCCCCGGTGACGTCATAGAACCCCCTCTGTGACGTCATAGAGCCCCCTCTGTGACGACAAAAAACCCCCTCTGTCAAGTCATAGTGTCCCCTCTGCGACGTAATAGAGCCCCCTGTGCGACGTCATAGAACCCCTCTGTGACGTCATAGAGCCCCCTCTGTGACGACAAAAAAACCCCTCTGTGAAGTCATAGTGCCGCCTCTGTGACG